>PVLD010004401.1:0-125749 GCA_004027595.1 Dinomys branickii
TGCCTGTTTTGTTTCTTGTCTTTGGATTTTTGGTTTTTGTGTTTTTTCTGTTGTTGAGAGGATTAACAGTCTGACTAAATTTGCATGTCTGTATATGGGTTCATACATTTACAATTCGAAGATATCAATGGATAAAGCAATAACCACTGTTGAGACCATATCACCTTGTCTATAGATTAGTTGTGATTGTACTATTTTTTATGATAATTGGTGTCTGTCAATATGTTTTTGTACTTTTATGTTTCTAAAATAAAAAAAAATAAAAATATAAAAATATAAAAAAATTAAAAAATTAAAAAAAATAAAATTACCGAGAAGAAAATCACAAAGCAAAATCTCTAATAAAGCAAGAGAAGACACCATGGAAACTTAAACATCTGGCTTCTCACCAGCACTAGTTGAGACAAGGAAGCTATGGTGTGATAGCTCAAAGTATTAAAGGAAAATTGTGTCCAACAGATAAACCGTTTAACATCACAGTGAGATAAAACATACTGCCAGATCTCAGATATGGAGGGAATTTAGCAGACCAACATATGAAGAAATACTCAAGGAGGCCCTTCAGCCTGAAGTGGGCCAGCTGCACGTGGTAGTGTGGACGCAGCAGCGGGGTGAAGAAAGCTGGAAGGGGCAGATACGTAAGGACAGAGTTTTTTCTTCCATTAATTCCTTTTACAAACCAGATTACTCACAATAAGAACCACATATACGCACAAGCTGTGTGCTGTTGGGCCTACGATATAAATATACGTGTAAGGCAGTAAAACGAAACTGGAGAAGTGGGGCTAAGCTAGAGTGCGTTCGCTGTATTCTACTGACAATAGCTCGGTCTAGACAGCGCTGGCACGCAGGGCGCGAGGGTGCCAAGGTTCTCACAGCAATGCCCGGTGCGGCCGCTGCAATTTAACTCAGACATAACTAAAAAACAAAATGTAAAACCACACATTTCTCTGACACAGAGACAATAGTCAAGAAAGGGATGATAAAATTCAGACGAAAAACCAAATCCATACGTGTTATATTAACTAAACTTAATCAATTACTAACAATTTAACAATGTTTACTAAAATCTGTTAATAAAGTACATTAAATATGAAATACTAAACTTTATAATTAAAAGACAAAGATTGCCCAACTGTATGAAAGATATGCCACCCATAAATGAGGCACTTTAAATTCAAAGATACTTTTGGGGGGCCTGATTTTTTTATGGGCATCTGAGATGAATACACACTTCTCAAATGAAGAAATACTAACGGTGAATAAATACATGAAAAAATGTTCAACATCATTAGTCATTAGAGAAATGCAAATTAAAGTAGCACAGAGATTCCATCTCACCCCAGAAAGAATGGCTATCATCAAGAAATCAACCAATAACAAATGCTGGAGAGACTGTGGGGAGCAAGGATCCCTACTCCACTGCTGGTGGAGTGTAGATTGGTGAAACCACTGAGGAGGTAAATTTGGAGATTCCTCACAAAACTAGGATTGGAAGTCCCATTTAACCAATTCCTCTTCTGGGCATTTTCCCAGAATAATGAAAGACATTATACCACAGCGATATATGTGCACCCATGTTTATAGCAACACAATTTGTTATAGCTAAATCTTGGAAGCAACCCAGATGCCCATCCACTGAAGAATGGATTAAAAAGATGTGGTAGTTTTATACAATGAAGTATTACTCAGGTGTAAAAAAAGATAAACTCGAGGCTTTTGTAATAAACCAGATCCACATGTGTAAACATCATATTGTCTCCCTGGTGTGGGAACCTGAAAGAATCAGTAAAACAGAAAACATACAATAGATGATAGGAAAGAGAAATAAATTGCTCAAAAGAAGGAACGACTGGGATAAGGGAAAGAAGAAGAGAGAGAGAAGGCAAAATATAAGTTTATATAGAAATACCTGTGATAACTGTATGTCCGATGTCTGATGGTCTATTGAAAGGAATAACTAATGCATAAAATTTTTTATGTCCTGATCAATTTTACATGCTTGTGTCTGATAATCTTGGCAGCTGATTTGAAGGCAACAGTGTGCAGTGGAATTAGCATGGTGAGTTCCTACCATCTCGTCTAGTGAAACTGTATTATCTCTAATGTTTTATCTAATAATTATTTTCTTATTCTCTTTAACGGCTTGAACAATCTTCCATTCTCACATCTGGTAATCTGAGCAATGTAGTTGAGGACAGTGATATGTAATACAACAACCACTGTTAGTTGGTATTATTTTGTCTTGAAACCCTGTATCACTTTAAGTGTTCTTGCTTTGGTTTGTTTATGTTTGTGATACTGATATGCTGCTATTCTATTTTTTTGTGTGTGTCTCATTTGCTACTCTTTAAATTAAAAAAATTAAAAATAAACAAACAAGCAAATAAATAAATAAATTCCAGGAAAAAACAGGTTTAAATTAGAAGCCTGGGGAAAGGTACAGTTTGCAAATAATAAGCATAGCATAAGATAGCTAGAATACTGGTTTATTCTTATCAAGCAAATTAGACTTGAAGAAAAGAGTAATAAGACAAGGAGTTATACATCACATAATGATAAGGATTAACTTACCAGGAAGATAGAATCGCAGTGTATACCCATTAAAAACAGAACGACAAAAACAGATTTTTTAATATTTTAGGCACCTGCCTTGTTGCTTTTGAAAAACACTGTATTACACCTTTTTAAAGCTGGTGTGACAAAGAATTTGTTGGAAGTACAGCTTCTGGGAGACCAAGAAAGGAGGACTGACTTTTCACGACATTACTTTTCTTAACACTACAGTATTTTTTATCATGTGATATGTTACTTTAAGAAACGTTAATGAATTACAAAAACAAGAAATCTTGGGAGAGTAGGCAGAAGCAGATTCCAGTTTAAGATCACTGCCAGGCTTCTCGCTGGCGCACAGTGCTCTGCAACCTCTGCAACACTTTTAGGGTCGATTGCAGGACACGAATACAAACAAATGTGGATTCCAAATACAAACGTGTGATGATGTAAAAAAATAAAGTGTACATCTGTTTCTCCATGTCAGCTCAGTGTGTATACTGGGAGTTTCACTGATACTAAAACAAGTGCAGTAATATAACTGAAAAGAACACTCCTGCATTATGAAACAGAAGACACAGGGTTCAGAGGAGAGCCCGTATGAGTAAGGGCTCTTTCCAGCCACTCAAGAGGCCCTGGAGGGTGAATCTCAATAAAGAACTCTACACACTTCTCTGACAAGTGCTGTTCAGTAAAAGAAAAACAATACTTTTCTAGTTGGCATCATACAATTTACGTTTAATATAGCTAAATGTCAGTGTAATGTGGTTCTGTACCGTACATCTTCTGTAAAACATTTCCTTTTTAAAAATCTTACAAGTAATTGATTGCTATTATGTATCATTTGCTCAAAATCTGTCATAAGTACAGTACTATTTTATTGCTAGTGACAGCCCATGCACACCCTTGTTCAGCTATGTGCTACATTTGGCCAGTGTGGTGAGAACTCTAATTTTGACATGTGTTAATCTTTTATTTTGCACTTTTGTGGATGTCTGTTTTTAGTAAAACTTCAGGTAAAACATACGTAAGTGACTTGGATTCAGATTCTTGGTAACTGCTTTGTATTAACAAACACATATAGATTATAGCTGTAGAAATCTACCCATTCTTTATTGTCAACCTAGGTTATAGCACAGTTTCTCTGTAGCTCCCCCTGAGCCGCCTGATAAATCCCTGCAATTCTAGGGGCACATCAGTGTTGGCAAATGTGTGCTCGGCGGTGCTGCTCTCACGTGGGTGGGTCCCCCGTGCACTACGTACCGAGCCGGCCCGGTGCCAAGGGTGAGGTGCTGCTCTGATATTAAATGGGGTCAGTAGGTGTTCGGACGGCTGATTTTAAAATACTCTCGTACGAAAAGATGCAGACTGCTACCTCACCATGAGTTCTGCCTTCAAGTACCCACGTGGATGCTAGTCTCATAGAACACAGTCCTCCCATAGGAAAGACATAAAATCTTGGAAATACCCATTTCATTAGTCATGCCTTTGGCACTGATCATAGGGCTTTTAACCACTTTGTCTAGGGAACAGTCAGATGGATCTTAGTTTGGCATGAGAAAGAAGAAATTATTTTGAGGGAATAAATGACCTAATTACCTATCAACATAAGCTTTATTTTTTGGTGCCTTATGAAATCATATAGAACCTTGTCATTGCTGTGTTAAAAATACTTTGGTTTGAGTTTTGACTTTGACCCTCATTTAAAAATCAGAGCCACAAAATAATAGTATTAAAAGAAGCAGTAAAAACTTTAATACTCCTTCTGCAATAAATAACAGGAAAAAATAAACAGAAAAGTCACTGGGTATATTGGATACTCACAACTAAATCTCTTTAATCAACTTATACAAAAACTCCAGCCGAAAGTTAGTAGTGTGTACATTCCTTTTAAGTGTATCTGGAACATGGGCTGGGGATATAGCTCAGTGGCATAAGTGCCTGCCTAGTGAGCTCAAGGTCCTGAGTTTGATCCCCAGTACTGAAAAAAGAAAAGTATATCTGGAACATTCATGAAAGTGGACTGTACGACGATCCATGAAAGTGCTTGCTTCTGTGTTTTCAAAACATCATTATTAATAGACCTAAATTAGGAGCAGTACAAATTTATATTAGCTTGGGAATGAATAAACAAACTGTGACATATTCACACAGTGAAATACTATTGACCAATTAAAAGGCACAGACTATTTGCAAGTGTCACAACATAAATCTTTAAAAATATCATGCTTAGTGAAGACATCAGACATAAGAAATTGCACATTTTTTGTATTTTATGAAGTTTCTAGAAGAAGGCAGAACTGCAGTGACATGAGCAGACCAGTGGCTATCTAGAACTCTCAGGTGAGGATGGAATGCAGATGATTGCTTTATGTCCTTTTCATTATTATTTGGAATTACTATTTTTGAAAGCATTTTGGTAATTAATTTTATGACAGTCTGTATTATCATTGCTTAAAAGATCCACTGTGTGGAGCTTCCTCTTACTAATTTGCCTGACCTCCTCCTCCATACTCTTAGATCTGTTTACAAAAATCGTCTATGATTAGTTTATTACATATGCCTTTTATTTTCATTTTTATCAAATTTATACAAACATTTTAGGTATTTTCATATTATTATATCTTTGTCATAGCTAATGATATTTAAATTAAAAATAATGAGATAGAGCTATACAGAAGACATTTTATCTCAAAATTTACCTCATAAAGATTATGAAGAAATTAATACATTTTAGAAAGTCTTCAGCATAGTAAATAACCATGGCCTGGTCAATGCACAAGACATGGTGCAATAGAACTTTATGTACTGATGAAAATACCCTGTATCTGCGATGTCAGTGTGCCTAACCAAACGTTAATGCAACTAGTGTATCAAAATCATGAACAAGCCATTTCACTCCAGCACTGTTAGACTCATTTTTATGAAATTACTAGAGTGTAATAACTGAGAATTTAAGTAGAGACAGCAGGAAAACCAAAGAACTAAGCTAGTGACAGTAGACTTCCTGGAATGCTGAACCAAGGTTTGTCCTGGGGTATTACTTTTAAGTTGCAAGGCCCAAGGAAATTACACCTAGCCTATAGACTAAGCTGTGAAATTAGACACAGATAGCAATGTTTCACAAAGTGGGCAAAACTACTCAGGCTAAATCTATTTAGAGTGGAAAGCAGAATGGAAAACTAGGATCCTTATATTCTAGTAAATCTCTCTAGCATAATTTAAGAAAATCTCCTATCCCCAGATCACGCTGAATCATGCATTTAGGTGACCCTGTTCCCTGTTGGTACCTATTTCTTCCTTTGATACGCCAAAATTACTACAGCAGTATGTTTATTTCAAACAAAGAAAGACCAATTTTTCTTCTGGTGATTTAGAGTTAGAGCACAAGCCTGAGTCGGCTGTGGGTGAGCACTGCAGCTTTGGGTTTGTGTAGTCCAAGGGCTGAGCACAGTCTGGTCGTGGGAAAAGGGTGGGATCCAGCCGTGAGAGGGAAGGCTGGGGTGATGTTGGAGTAGGAACGTTACCCTAGAGGGACAGAGAAACTCGCTGACAGACATAGACCAGACACTGTCAACTTTTGATTCCTTGTGAGCCTGTCTATTCTATCTGCACATTTTCTCCCTTTCCACACATTTTACTTCCTGTAAAATTCTATTTTTACTGATGTATTTTTCACTAGCTGGAACTTGTACTAAGACAGGAGGGATATGCACGCCCTTCCTGGAGTATGCTGGAAATAAAACTGGCTTATTTCTCATTGCTGTTTTGTTTCATTAATGATTCACATGCTTTGGACCATTTGGCTAGCTTTTAAGTAGGACACATTAGAGACAAATTAAAATATTCACATATGTGCATCACTCCAAAAGCTTTCTGGGTGATTTGCAGTATTTTCAGGTTTGAGCGGCATGGATTTATGCTGGGTAGTTGTCTCATCTCCTAAAACAGGAGCTACGTCATTCTCCTTTAGTGAAGTTCTAGCCACATATATTTAGAAATGTCACAGTTTTATTGCAGTATTCCTCATATATTTTTACGGGCAGTGCTAATCACAGTCCCTAAAGACACGATCCCAAACACCATAATCCTGTGTTAAAATCCTGAATGCTTGAATTGTCTAACATCTAAAAACTTCTGCTCTAAAATCCTGAATGTTGAAACCTGAAAGCTAAAATCTGAAAGCCATAATTCCTGCCCCAAAGTTAAAAAAAAAAAAAATTTAGGTAAGAGAGCCAAATTTTGGAGAAGAGACTTGTGTGTTTGGGGTTGTATGCAGGGTTGTTGCACCACATTTGCTGAGAGGAATACCTAGGAGCCTTGTAAAGCATTGCAGCTGTGTGTCTGTGATGGTTTCTCCAGAGATTCCTGTGTCATCATGGTGGACTACACAGGGGAGATTGCTCTCAAGGTGGGCATGCACCACCATTTCTTCTGCTGCCTTGTGTATTAAAACTTCGATCTCACCAGTACTTGCACTCCAGGACTTAACACTAGTAAACCTCTAATTCCTCAATCTTTTGGCCTTAGGCTGAGGGGTGTACTATCTGATTTGTCTAATTCTGAGGGCTTAAAAATTAAGTGAACCCTGCTATCAAGATTTCAAGGTTGCCAGGTTCAAGATGGTGTATCATGGAACTTCTCAGCCACCATAGTGGCTGTCTTATCAAAAGACAGTTTTTACCTGCCACAATATTTCAGATGCCTGCAAATAAGCTGAGTACACACAGTTACCAGCCATAGTGGCATGTATTCAAAAGTTTTTACCTTTTGATCTACCTTTAAGAATACAGTTTGTCTCCTTATATACGTTATACCCATGTCAATGATGTCATCAGTGTACCTGAGTGTTTTTGCCTTCAAAAATATGTTAACATTCCAATTTTATTGCGTAAAGTGGAGCACTGAAGTTTTTGTGGTATGTTTCCGTGTTTCTGTAAATCCGGGAGGGGAGCTGAGGGACAAACTGATTAAGAAACAAAGAGTTGACTTGAGTTGATCAGCGATGCAACATAGGAGATGCAAATTTCAGGTAGGATGAAATGTGCTCCAGGGTCTTAGATTTCAAAAGTTTAAAGACAAAAACTTCTGAGGGAGGGGGGTCACATGAGTGTTTTATCAAAAAGGCGGATGGGTGTACCCAAGGTAGCAGCCTGTCTTGCAAGAAAGCAATTGGGTCATTTGGTCATTTAACAGCTCTGCATAGTACAGTTTTTAGAAAGCGAGCGGACAGAAGACAGAAGAAAGAAATTCATTGGAAAGGGGCAGAATTGGGGTGACAGACCCCAGCTGCTGTTTATAGGTCTGGAATATTTCACTCTAATGAGATCTGGAGTTCTCAGATGCAGACTACAGGATATGATGGTGCACAGGGTCAGAGTTTGTTTGGAGGTAGACAGGACGGAACCCTGGTCTCTTGGCTTCTCAGCCTGTTATGTTGAGGTGCCTCATTGCATATGGTGTGTTCAATTTTAACTTTTCTACATTTCTCAAATAATGTTTTAAAATGTAAATAATGTATTTTGAAGCGTCTTCAAATTATTTTTCCAGAATTTTGGGGGGGGGAAGCAGAATTTTGATATTTCAAGAATTTAGGCTTCTGAGATTTCAGACATTAGGGATTTAATGTTTTGGGTTTAAGACATTTAGAACTGTGTTTTTCAGGATTTTCACCCCAACCCTTTTTATGTGCATGGGTTTTTAGCCAGCAGGTTTTGTCTGTATTTGCAGTATAATTACTTAGATATGCCTCTTAACTGGTAAACATTTTGAAGCAATATGTTGTTTGTAACTTTTACTATCATGCAATACAGTTATAGTTATATTATTATGCAATACAGTTATAGTCTATTTTAGTGAAGAAAAGATGCCTATAGGTTGGAAAGATAAAAGAATTAGTGAAATATGATAAAACTTAGACCCCAAAAGAAATCATCCCTTTGACCTTCTGTTCACTGTAAAGCAGTGCCCTGGACGTGAGTGCGTGAAATAGTGCTCTGTGAGCTGTCACCATTTCTTGCCATACATTTTTCTTATTCATGTTGATCCATTAAAATTTCATGAGCTTTTCAAACCTCTCACTTTGAGTGGATAATGTTATGTTCATTTAATTTCAGTTACATGTTATTGTATTACATAAAAATGTATATTTGAAGAATTTTCTATGTAAAGTCAGATTTTAAGAACATTATTTTGACCATTACTTCTCAGGTTATATAAAGAAATTGAAATTTAAGTTTTATATTTTTGTTCTATGTGAATAATAATTAGAACTTTACATGTTTATAACCAGTAGGGAAAAATGGTAAAAGCAATTATCTAGTATTAGTGATGTAAACCACAATAATGAATGTTTGAAGCTAAGTTTCAAACACCTTGCAGTTTGAAAGCCAAGATCACTGGTCCAAGGAATGAAAATTCTAAACAGATACAGATAGAGAGAATGTTACATAGTTTTAAAACATATACAAACCTTACACAGGTGATATATATTATTTTCCATTTCTCCTGAGAATTGGAGAAGTTAAAAAAGTCATTCTGTAACATAAAGGATTTACATACAAATTGTTTTTTCATAACAAAATGTGTAAAGCATTTGGCTAGTTGCCAGAAAAGGTGGTAAATCTCTTTCTCCTGAGGTCCCTAAAAATGCAATCATATCTTCTTTTCTTAGGATATTAAGAATGTATCATCCTAAGGGGAAAAAAAAGAGGAAATTCATTTGATCTCTAACTGTCCTTTTCATCTGCCCTGTTTTAGGTTGCTGTGCCTGAGGAGGAAATATAACCCAAACCTTTTAATGATCTTGGCAAAAAAAAAGGAATTGTTTTATGACAAGCCATCTATATAAAATGCATATGAAGCATATTGTTAATTTCTCCAGTCTTATTTCTGCATATTTATTGCTTTGGACTTTATAAAAAAGAAATAAAGCTCAGTTTTACCTTTGCTGTTCAGTTTAGAAGAAGTACAGCATCTACTGAGAAGCTGAACTGTTAGCGTCCTTGATGCTGTGCTTACTGTGTCTTAGAGCAGCACACATGCCTTTGAAATAGACACTTTAAGTATGGGTTTTCAGAGCCAGCGTAGAGGGTAGACTAGCCTAGAGTATTTAACATTCAACAAGTGACTCTGTAAGATTTTATAAATGTATCTTCGGGGTAGCGTTAACAGTGGCAAGATCCAAGGCGAGTAGGGTATGTGGGACGCTTTACCTAGAAAATGATACTTGGTCTGGATTTTTTTTTTTTTTTTTCGTCTTTTTGAGACAGGGTCTCACTCTGCAGTTGAGGCTGGCCTTGAGCTCACTTTGTAACCTATGCTGGTCTTCAACTCATAATGGTCCTCCTGGCCCGGGTGCCAGGATTACACGCATGAGTCACCACACCAGCTGCTCTGGATAATAGAGTGTTAAACAGTGTTCAGTCACAGGATCCACAGGGCTGTACTAATGCAAAAGTACAAATGGAAGAGCTTCCGGAACAGGGGGTTGTGCAGAGAATACAGGTAAACAGATATTGTAAGAGAATATTGATTAAGCACCTTAGAGTACTGTTTTAAAGGAATGTGATTATTAAGGACTTTAGATAAAAAAGTTTTTGCACATCAAACGAAATCACTAGCACAGTGGAAAGAAAACCCACAAATTGGAAAAAAAGTTTAGCCAACTGTCCCTCAGGCAAAGGACTTCTATCTAGAACATGTAGAGAATTAAAAAAATCAGGCCCCCAAAGTTCAAAACCCAATCCAGAAATGGGCATCTAAGATGAATACACACTTCTCAGATGAAGAAATACAAATGACAAATACATATATGAAAAAATATTTTACAGAGTCAGTCACTTGAGAATGCAAATTAAAACAACACTGAGATTCCATCTCATCCCAGGAAGAATGGCTGTCATCAAGAAATCAACCAATAACAAACACTGCACGGGCTCTTGGGGGAAAGGAGCCCTTCTCCACTATCGGTGGGAGTGTAGACTGGTACAACCACTGTGGATATCAGTGTGGAGATTTCTCAAAAAACTAGGATTAGAGCTCCCATTTGATCTAGCTATTCCTCCTCTGAGTATTTTTCCAGGAGAACTGATAACATCGTATCACAATGATACACATAGGGCTGGGGATATAGCTCAGTGGAATAAGCGCTTGCCTAGCAAGCGCAGGGTCCTGAGTTCGATCCCCAGTACCGCAAAAAAAAAACACAAAAAACTGATACACATGCATCAATGTTTATAGGAGTACAATTTGTCATAGCTAAATCTTGGAGGAAACCCAAATGTACATTAACTGAAGAGTGGATAAAAAAGATGTGGTATTTTTATGCAATGGAATATTAGCTATAAAGAAAGATGAACTTGAGGCTTTTGTAGGTAAATGGATGCAAGTAGAGACCATACTCATAAGTAAAATATATCAGACCCACATGTGTAAACATCATATTGTCTCCCTAGTGTAACAGCCTGAAAGAGTAAATAAGATTCAAAAGGTGCTCAAAGGGAAAGAACAATGGGGATGAGGAAAAGGAGAAAAGAAAGAAAGAAGGGAGGGCTGTGTGTGTGTGTGTGTGTGTGTGTGTGTGTGTGTGCACATTAGCTAAGATAATTCTACTACCAATTTCTATTGGTTTGTTGAAAGGATCAATTAATGCTTAAAATTTTTTTGACCTATTTCACATGCTTATGAGCACCAGTGATATGAGCAACTACTTTGAAGGCAACTGTTGAATTCATATCTTGTGTTTTTTGAAATTCTGTATTGTTTCTAATTTTTTTAATTATTTTTTATTCTCTTTAAAATAAAAAAAGAACGAGGAGGCTCTGCTGATCAACCAACCTCAGAATCTTATTTTTCCTAATGTTCGCCAGAAAGAGGTCTCAATAAAAACACTGAGATTTATGATTAAAAAAAAGAATTTGGTTGCTAACTGTGCCCTGTTTTTCTTTTAAATCAGATTTTACCGGAACACACCCCTGGCCACTGTTTTTATGTTGTCTATGGCTCCTTTGTATTGCGGTGCTGGGATTGGGAACTTAAAGCAGAGCCCCACGCCTGCCGAGCCTGGTATCTTTGGCACCTTTAGTATCTGGCCTTCTATGGAAAACATTTGTCACCACTGCCATGAATAATTTTATTTTGTTTCCTTTCCCCGGAGAGTGATTTGATCAGATTTATGACCTAGCTAACTAGCCAAGCTTCAGCAACACTGAGAGTGCTCCAGTTTCTTGGTGTACCCTAGTTCTTTGTAAATAGATGTCCTCTATCAAGATGCCATTTGAAGAAGGAGTGAATCTGGGAACGAAGGAAAAGGATCGCTGGCTGCCTAGGATGATTAAGAAGTCAGCGCACACATCAGTGAGAGATAATGAAACCTGAGGTGGGGTAGTGGCGAGCAGTGGAGAGCAGGGAGAGCACATGACAAGTTGTTTAAGAAGTGGAAATGGTTGGACTCAACTTGGTCATTTCATTCAGTCATTTATTTTGTTTTACTAATTTATTTTGAAGCTTTTAGTTGCAGAAATTTTAAATTATATATGAAAGTATTATGAACAACTATGTAATGAACCCCCATTTTCAACAATAAATATTTTCCAATCACATTTATCTTTAAAAATGATGCTGTTGCTAAGTATTCTAAAGCAAACCAAGAACTAGTGTAAAAACAATTATTACCTCAAAGCCTGCCAGTACTCTAAGTGAAGTAAAAGCTACAATGAATGTTAGTGTATTTGCCTGTTTAAACTTGAAAGGTCTCTGGAGCCCTTTGTCACAGAGCAATGTGGTGGTTCTTGCAGGAGAAGAGTGTTCCAAGCACATGATGAGGCCTAGCCCTAGATATTCTGTGCTTAGAGAGAGACAGAGACAGACAAACAGAAACACAGAAGAGAAATATCCTCTAATTGTATCTGAGGCTGACTCACTGGATGTATAAGACCTGCCAAATACACACCTATGCTGATGGGTACACTTAAATGAATGTAAGATAAAGTGAGCTGAACCACTGTATGAGGAGAAAGCCTGGTTTGTACATGATGCCCACTATCAGATGTGGAATCCCGTTAATGTTCTTTCAGTCTTCTCAGGTGAGAAAAGACATGACCAGATACTTTAATGGGTGTAGAAGTGTATCTGGCAGATGCAAAACAGCAAAAGGTTAGTACTTGAACAGATCTTCAAGTCTTTCACCAGGCCACCTGCTGGGGACTCTGGAAGCCTGGCTCTGGCCTCAGGAGAGTAAATGTTCTGGAGGAGAGCAACTAGGAATTATCTATACCAGTTCCCCATGATTAGACACTGAGCTCTAAGCCAGCTGCTGTCAAAAGAAGGCACTTCTAAGACTGTGATATTACAAGTAAAATTGTACATGAGCTCTACAAAAGATGAACAGCACTCTGTTTGGTGCCACTGAATAAAAGTTAAAGGCAATGTAGTCAATAAATTTGACAAGCATTTTTAAAACATCCATGTAAATCTTAAAGCAGACTAAACCCCTAGGTTTTTACTTTCATAACATGAGAAGTGATTAAAGCTCAGACTTGAAGAGACTTTTTATTATTTGGCTAGAGTCTTGCTATTAAAGGGAAAATATATGTCACAGACACCCTGAATTCCTAATAATCAAAGGTTAATATGACTGTGTCACAAAGAATAGTAGAAAGTACTTACAAATAAATTGCAGTTTTTCAGATGTAAAAGCAACATTATGTATTTTGTGTGTTGTAAATGAGTCCTTTTTCTGTTGTAAGAATCTATGGTCTATCTCCATATTAGTGCATGTTAATTTGAACATATATATATTCTTGATTAGGTCTCAGTCAGTGCAAGAAGAGAAAGAAAAAAATCTATTTACTTAAAATTGGTACGGATTATATTGAAATTGATTGCATGATTGGACAGTGAAAAGTATTCAATTAAAGCATAGTAATTAATACTCCATTCTTTTAACATTTGATTAAAGTAAAAGTAAATAGACACCACACGCATCAATCCATTATTTGTAGACACATCTCGATTATTAGAAAACAAATTTGTGTAAGCATACGAATTTCACTTAGTAGTTTGGCACGTAGTTAAAAACAGATTCCATTATCAGACTGTCCAGTAATATGGATTTGAATTATTGCTTCACTGTTTTTGCTGTATGACCTTGGAGTAGTCCTTCAGCTCTTTGAACTTCAGTTTCTACTCTTAAAAATAAAGAACAAATGCTGCCAGTTCATAAACTGACTGAAGATTAAAAAGGTTAATCTGGAGAGAATTTTTACAATGCAGTGTAGCATGATGAACTCTATAAAATATATTTGGCTATTAGTCATAAAAACTTTATGATAAAGTTTATAACGTCTACAGAAAATTAGATAATTCCAAATAGTACAAAAATAACACTTGAAATAAACTGCCTGAGAAGTAAATCTCAATATATTTAGCACTTAAGTAAATAACAGGAAGCTATATTGGGCTGGGGATATAGCTCAGTGGAATAAGCGCCTGCTTAGCAAGCGCAGGGTCCTGAGTTCGATCCCCAGTACCGCCAAAAAAAAAATAAAAGGAAGCTATATTTATCAAAACTGACTATGAAGTATTCCTCAAAATAGTGTTTATATGCAAATAGTTAAGGACATATTACGGTTAGCTGGGATTTTGTTGTTGCTTGTCTTGGACATTCGTAATTATATTTTTTATGTTTATACTTGGTATTTGGCATCTTCTTACAGGCAACTAATAAATTCTTGTAATAAACTCATGAAATTTGGGGCTTCTAAGAGATTTGTGTAGAAATACATCTTATTGTTTATATATTGGTACTTATGTAATAATAATAATTTTCTCTGAAGTTATAAGGCAAAATTGCATGGGTTATAGTTTTTTTGTTTGCTTGTTCTTTGTTCCATTTTTTCCTTGCTTTTTTGGAGGGTTAATATTGATGAATGAACTTTAAAGAGTTCAACACTGGACTACATGCTCAAAGCTGCTCTAAGCCCAGTTTAGATGAGTCCACAGAGAGATATTTCTTATATTCCATTGCAAAAGTTTAAGTATGTATTCTGATTATTTAACTCATATTGCTTACAGATCATTAATATATGTATTTGAGAGATGAAAAAGAAGTAGAAAAGTATAGAGAAACAAAACTATATTTTTTATATACATAACTATACAGTTATATGTATATAACTATATAGTTATATAGGAAACTTAGGAAAATTGTGTGGGGCTCCTGGTCACTTGTATTTTGTGGGAGCCAGAATAAGAGGACGTGGATGATCTAGAGGTAATACAAAGTTTGATTCCTCGGAGGTAGAGGGATGGGAAATGAAGTAAACTGCATTAAAACTTCTAGGAAAGGTAGTATTCTATATTAATTCAGCAGCTAATATTGTTATAAATTATAGTGTTCACAGTTATGTGCCTATAACAGAGAGAATAACAATAACAGCATTGTGTGCACATGAGGTAGAAAAGGTAAAATAGACATTACTGAGATGAAGATACCCCAAGTTACAGAAATATTAAGAACATAAAGGCATGTGTTCAGTTGTTACTCCAGAATATTTGGAAATCAAGGGGAAAGAAAAGCAACTTTCTACAATTACAGAAAAAAGACAACTGCTTAGACCACAATGTCAATAAGAAGAAATAACCTTCTTGTGTTAATAAAAACATCTTGGTCATAAAATATTAACCCCATATGTCAAGTGTTCAACAGAAGTGACATAAAGGTATTAGAGATGCCCTAAAGGGTTCTGTGCCAGTGTTGTGCACAGTAAGGGCACATTTGGAAATTAGTTTTGGCCTCTGCTGGACAATAAATCTACCCTGACTCAGTAGGAATCAACACACATAGCAAAGGAAAGTGAAGACCCAGATGAAGGGAAATGGAGTGAAGTAAAGCCTGGCAGGTCCGAAGAAATCACTGCGAGACCTCTTCATGGCAACCTCCTGCACAGCACCCCGGGCCAGTCTTCTGCTGGCTCTCTTGGCACTGCCTCTGCTCTGAATTTGCTGCATCCTTGATGCATATAAGCAGTTAGACGCACTTAGGACAATTGAACATACTTTCTCACCCTGTAGTCAGTACCAGTTTCTCTTTTGTTTTCTCCTTTGTGCAGGAAACGCTGACTAAGGGATAAGTGAATAGTTGAGAACAGACGTTTTCCCGGCTCTAAGCTTTTGTCTAGGGCTCCCTTCCTCTCTAAGATGTGAAAAGGATGTGGGCCATCGCGGGGGAATAGGTGCCAAAAGGGTTCTACACGTAGGGCTCGCTCTCTGATAAAAAAAATACCACTGTTTTCCTGAAATTTGACAAGAACCTTATTACTCAGTCTTTGAGTATAAGGTGGTTTCTGAAAAGTGCTGCTTGCTTCAGTGAAATCTACATCTTCAAGGCAGAAATAGAGACATATTTGGAAAAATTTAAGGAAGAAAGAAGCTTGCCTGGAAAATACAAAACATTTCCAAAATTGTTCCACTTATTCAGTGAACTTTTTAAAATACAGACCATTTCTCAAGATTTTGAGTGCCAGTTGTCTTTTCGGAGAAAAGCAGGAGAAAGGAACAGATTTTACCCTTACTGGAAACAAATAGGCTGAGTCAGTGGAGGAAATAGATAATTAACACAATGCAAAAAAGTGAAGATCACATCACTGTAAAACAAACACCAGTTAAACAGATCTCCAAACAGTGCCATAGTCCC
Source organism: Dinomys branickii (assembly GCA_004027595.1). NCBI lineage: Eukaryota > Metazoa > Chordata > Mammalia > Rodentia > Dinomyidae > Dinomys > Dinomys branickii. Next base: position 16,250 of record PVLD010004401.1, read on the forward strand.
TCCACGCTAACTGATCTTTCAGCAATAACGCTCAATGTAAATAGTCTTAACTTGCTAATGACACAAACTCCCACATTGGATCAAACATCAAAATCTAATGGTATGTTGCATAAAAGAGACATATTTTATGCAAAAAGACATGCATAGAGTGAAAAAAATCAAAGGATGACAGTGTTTCATAAAACAGAAGTCTGAAAACAAGCAACAGCTGTACTGTTTCCAGACAAAGTGGACTTAAAGCCAAAATTGATCAGAAGAGTCAACGAATCTCACTAAATATTGTCAAAGGCAATAATTCAACAATAAGACATAACATTTGCAAACTGAATACCAGCATACACAGCGTGAAAAACAAACACTACTGGACATAAAAATCAGACAAACATTACAATCTTAGCGGGGAACCTCAATACCTTAACATTGCACACACAGAATTATCAATAAAAAATCAACAAAGAAGTATGAACAGATGGCCTTAATAGCTATTACAGAGTGTTCCAGCCAGCAATAATAGAGTAAACATTCTTCTCAGCAGCATAAGGAACTTTCTCCAAAATAGATCAGTGGGCAATAAAGCATGCTTAAAACAATACTAAAGAATTGAAGTGATCTTATGCATATTATTAGATCACAGTGCAATGAAACTAGAAATCAAAGGTGAAAGAAACCGCAAAAATTATGCAAACAGATTAAACAGTATACCACTGGGTACTCAGTGGATCACAGAAGACATCAAAAAAAAGGATAAAAAGACTAGAGTCAAACACTAACACCAGGATAGTAACACTGATGACATGATAGAACACTTATGGGACGCAGTGAAAGCAGCACTAAGAGGGAAGCTCATAGCTGTGAATCCTTACATTAGGAAAATGGGGCAAACCCTATTATAAAACCTAATTATGCTCTTAAGTATCCTAGAAAAGCAAGAAAAACCCAAATCCAATGCTAGTACAAGGAAAGAAATTATAAAGTCAGAGTGCAAATCATTGAAATTTTTACTAAATGAATCAAAGAGCTGGTTCTTTGAAAGAATAAACAAAATAGAAAAATAGTCAAACTTTGCAGAAAAAGGGGGAAAAAGCCATATCACTGCAGTTAAAAACGACAAAAGCAAATTCACAGCAGGTACTGGCAAAATCCACGAATTATTAGTAACTACTTAGAAAACTTTTACTCCAATGAATTGAGTATCAAAAAGAAATGAATAGATTACTAGACACATATGAATTGCTAACAGTAAGCTAGAAAGATATAAAAACCCAAGTAGTGCTTTAACAGGCAGTGGATTGGGGGCAGTAAAAATCCTGGCAAGCAACAAATGACCTAGATACGGTGAATGTAGTGCTGAATTGTTCAGGACTTCAGGGAAGACCTAACGCCAGTGCTTTTCAAGATCTTTAGTGAGAAGAGTAGTGCGGGTGGATGATTGACGGTGGTGACGGTGATGACTTTGACACCGTCTGTATAAGCCAGAGTTCGTGTGATGGTGAAACAAAGCAAGAAGCTGCTGATCCACACACAGGGAACGCATATCTCCATGATTCAAATGACAGAAGAGCAACGTGAGTGTGTATTTGTTTAGTAGAAATGTTGAAAAATTGTCATGCAACCAAATGGAACAATCCAGCGTTAGAACCAAGTGCAAAAAATATTCGCATAGTGAGATTCCGGACAGAATGCTAGCACTGCTATTCAATGTTGGAAATTGTAACAGACAAAATGCTACAAGATGCCATGAAATACAGACAGGCTGAAATACAAGGAAAATGTTTTGTGTATACCAATAGCCATATTGAAAAATGTATTTATTATGACACCACAGTAGCTAAGCTGAAAGTATTCATGAGTTTGCTGTTCTTAGCAGGGATTTCCATGGTTATTGCAGGAATGTAAAAGACTTGGAAAAGCGGTGGGCCAAATATGGCATAAAAATTTATACCCTTGTAGCTGTAAAGTCTTATTATGCTTTGAACTTAGAAATTTATCCTAGAACACAGCCATCAGGTCCTTTTTTCATACAGTAGTAAACCAAATGATGTTGTAAACAGACTTGTTGCTCCCATCTCCCAACTAATCGGAATGTGAAATTGAACACTTGGTTGGCCAGTTCTGACTTGATCTTACATTTGATAACAGAGCACAAGTTGAGCGGCACTAGAGCTGTACACAGAAACAAAGAAGAAATTTCAAATGAAATGTTGCAATTTCAAAACAGAAAATTGTATAGTACAATCTTTGGATTTTAGGCAGTTTACATTGGCCTTGTATATGGCAAAGAAAAACAAACCGGTACTACTGATGTTAACATTGCACCATGATGTAAATATTTATAGGAAAACCTCAACAAAACAGAAGCCTGAGATGGTCACTTTCTACAAGACCAAAAGTGTGATAGATGTTGTTGATACAACATGCAGCAACTATGATGCCACTCAAAACACAAAACATTGGCTAATGCTGTGTTTTACTTGACCCTAATCATGTGTGCCATAAATAGTTTGCTAGTTTACAAAGAAAATAACAAGTGCAAAATATCAATGAGAAATTTTCTTCGAGGATTGGGACTGGAACTCATAAGAGATCATTGAAAGTAGAGGAAAAACAAAATTTTTCTCTCCAGGGAACTATTGTGGACCACTCTACTGAGCTCACAGGTGAACAGATGGACATGGCCTCCCAAAAACCTACTCTGAGAGAGGAAAAAAAATACCAACTGCACCCCACAAGGACAGGAAAACAAAATATGTGTGCTGTCAGTGTAAGCGATAACTGTGTATGGAACATGCAATTTCATGTGTGAAGACTGCCTTAAGTGTGACATTTGAAGCAAAGATTATTTTCATTACAGAATCCTAGTGGTATTTTCATTGTAATTCACATGGGAATTTATTTCTGATGTTATTAGGTTTTCTAAGCAAGTGCACAGCTGATGTGAAAATGTTGATGTTTATTATAAATGTGCAATACATATTCAAAATTTAATACTTTATTTTATTGATATTTTCCTGTTAACTATACATTGCATAATATAGTAAGACTCTCCTAACAAAACAGCAAGGCCAGCCACATGTGAAGTATATCCTATTAAAAGGACAAGAAACCAAAATATATGTGCTGTCATTGTAAGTTATAGGTGTGTGCAGACTGCTTTAGGTGTGATAATAGAAGTAATGATTATTTTTTTCTAGAAAGCCATTGGTATTTTTATTGTAGTTCATATAGGAATGTATTTCTACTGTTCCTTTTTAGGCTTTGTGCACCAAAAACCAGTAGATACTGAAAACTTTGATGCTTTTTTATAAACACTCAATAAATATTAAAATGCAAGACTTTATTTTTGTAAATTTTTTCCTGTTAATCACTCATTGTTTAATATAATAAAACTCATAAAATTAAAATTCATAATTCATCAATACAAATATTCTAAAGGATAAATGAGGATTTGACACATCCACGGTGTTATTGTTTGGGGTTTTGCAAGGGAACAATACTATACAGAACACATACTTTATAGGATTATTTATAATAGTCACCCCCCCAAAAAAAAAGAAAAAAGAAAAAAATAATAAAAAATTAATAAAAAATAATAGTCACCCAAAGAATCATATACAAAAATAGTGCAGGGAATCTGTCCACACACTAAAGACCAAAGAATCCAGCTGAGGGCCTGAAGCCTACAGTAACTTTCTGCATGAATCCAGCTGAAGACCTAGAGCCCATGGCAATGTCTCATGCAGGCCTTTTTTACAAATCTATGCTGGGAATGCCCAAAGGTCACTGGTGGAAGCTACCAAATTTGTGTCAGCTGGCTGAGGGATCTGAACCAAACCAGGAAGCAACATTCAAGCTAAGAACCAGAGCACCCCTGAGAACTACCACAGCCATCCTCAGCAACAGTGAAGTCCGGAGTTCCTCCGATGATGAGGAAAGCTGAGTTCTCATCAGGAAAGCCAACGCAACCAGCTTCTGCAGGAGACTGAGCAGTGTACTGTTTTCCCCTCTAGAGCCGGGAAGCGATGCTCAAAATGAGGACCAGAGCTCCCCAAACTGAACCACAGCCATTCTCAGTGACAGTGAGGTCCGGAGTTCCTCCGATGATGAGGAAAGCTGAGTTCTCATCAGGAAAGCCAGCATGACAAGGACCTCCAGCAGAATAGCCCAAGAGAACCAGCAGTTCCCTAACAGCTCTTCAATAGCTTCTACCAGTTCCCAACAGCCTCTCTGCTTCCTCCTGTGCTGCTGGCAGCAACCCTCAGGCGGGCCTCCCACTCCCAGCACCACGCTGGTTAAGTTCAGCTGGGGATTACAAGTTGACCACCAGGTGTCAGTCCACCACACATGGTTCTGGCCTTTATGACAAAAAAATGCGTTATGCTCTCTGGGTTAATACAGTCTTTGAAGTAGCTGCTAAATGAGCCAAAACCATGTCCCCTCTGTCACCTTTGCCACAATTTTACCAACAAAACATACACCTGTACCTACTTCTCTTCCTTTGTAATTTACTTCTAAATTTAGGGCTCAAGCGAGCCCTTCAGATTTAAGAACTCAGCCTGTTTCCAGAATCCTAACTACAGGAGAATCTGGGAAATACTATATTTTTCTCTTGAACTTCTGAAATATAGGAAGACATGGTAAAAACGATTGACCTGTATCCACAATTTCTGCTATAATAGCCTAGCATAATATTTTTCCACTTCATACTTTCATATCAGCCTGTCTAAAAAGTTATACTTTGTTTACAAAACTGCAAGACTCTATAATAATTTAAAGAAGCACAAGTCTATAATAATTTAAGGAAGCACGGAAGCTATTTTATAATAACATTTACAAATTTTTAAACCATGTTAAGTGTTACACAGTATTTGCTCTTTGTCAACTTCAGTCATTCTGGCTACACAATCATAGCTCATAACTAAACGCTAGAAAAATTCTTTATAATAAAGTTTAGTTTTTTTAATAGAATTGAATTAAATCTAAAAAAGGAATTAATGTATGGTATTTGTTATGGTTTAGATCTAATGTCCTGTCAGTTGTGTATTTGGAATTGGCACTTTTGGAATGTCATTGGATCACTGAGTGCTTTACTTAGCAGTGGATAAAATCCATTGATGAGTTAAGGGCAAAATGCGATCGAGAGAGGGAGCCTGGTCTGAAGAGGGGTCACGGGGTCATGAGGTGAAAGGGCGTGTCTCCCTGGCGTGTCCCTTCTCTTTGGGCTTCCTAGTTGTGGGGTAAGCAGCTTTCTCCCCGTGCTTGTGCCAAGCCACTTGTGCCTAGGAGCCAGCCAGTCACAGATTGAGCTCGCTAACACCATGAGCCAAAGTGAGCTTGTACTTCAGGTTGCAGTGTCAGGTACTTTGTCCCAGCGGTGGTAACTGAGTAATATGGTATTTAGCTTTTCCAGAGTCAATAAATTAAATGTATGTCATGTACCCTGTAATGTTTCTATAGTATTATATAAAGTTATAATGCATTGAACTTACTGAAGACGAGTAGGCCCCTGGCGTTAGGTTCAGGATTTGTATTATCTACCCTAAAATGCACAGTCAGTCTACTAAAACTACCATGATTGCTACTATGCAAATGCGGAAGCTAACATAAAAGTTACATTGCTAGAACCAGCTCCTAAGTAGCAAGGACCAGCCGGTGTTAGATGCTGAGCATCTGACCATCCTGCCACCATCTTCACTTCACCGTCTCTCTCCAGAGTCTTTTGTTTTGTCTTTTTCTTCACTTTAACTTATCGCCTAAAGAAATACATCCTGAGAAAATTGGTAAACACACAATTAAAGTATCAGTAAGTAACTATGAAAACTCTTTTAGAACTAAAAGAATACTTTAAGTACAAACATAAAAATGCAAAAATCTGAAACTGAATAAGTGCTATTGGAGAGTTATGAAGAGTTAAGTCTTAACCAATTACATTAATAACAAATAATGAGAAATAAAGATATATTATTTCCTGTTGTAATTACTTGATGTTTTTAGCATGAAGTTGATTTACGATTCTATTAAGGGCTAATTATTCATTACCCATTTATAGTGGATGGTTTTCCTCTATAATCTACTCACTTATTGTCTTAACTTTTGAAATTCTTGTGTATTATTAAAACACCAACTCCTCCTTTCAGGTGCAGGTTTCAGGTATTTTGTTTCACTAATAGGAAAGAGACTGCAATCACTGCATCACTAGAATATGGTTACTACATGTAGAAGCGTCTACATGTAAGTGTTCCCTGTAAAGGACAAAGAAGGAGCATTTCCTGTTCCCACCTGGCAGTATTTATTTGACATTGAAAGCAGTGTCTCCTCAGCATCATTTTAAGCTCATATAAAACAATGATAAAATATATGAACATTACGTGGTTTTGAGATTCTTCTGGAAGCCTCCTTTCTCCTACCTATGTTAAAAGATAGATTAAATGAAATTCTGACCATGAGTTTTACTTTCCTTAATATGATTGATAATGAAATGTCCTTACTCCTTATGAGGCATAGTTTATTGCGTCCCACTTCCTTTTAAATTTATTTAATTGTGAATCCTCTTGTTACCTATACATGAAAACTCACTTTTCCCCTCATTGTTATAAAGCACCCTGACTGTGACTTGGGGTACGTATGCAAGTCCCTTCGACCTTACCCTCTATGGGTAGAGGTGGGACTCAGAACCCATAGCTCTGCCCAAAGATACCTTCAAACTTCTGCTGTCACCTTTTTGTGTCTTCCACCCCTTGTGTAAGTGCTCAAGTGTTGTCTTGCGTTATAATCTTCGTAACTCATCCTGCAAATCGTTTGCCATCCAAACTGTTATATTATCTTTTGATATATCAACTAAAACTTTCATTGTAGCATCCTGTTATACACATCAAAATTTAACTGCCTTTTTTTTTTCTTTTTCTTTTTGGGTACCAGGAATCAAACTCAGGACCTTGTGCTCACCAGGCAGGTGCTTATGCCGCTGGGCTATATCCCCAGCCCTTACCAAAATTTAAATGCTACATACCATCTTAGTACTATTTTGCTATAATTCGTCTATTTCAAAACTTGGTTTCAGACTAACCAGAATTATGTTGACATTTTGAACTCTGCCTAATATTTAGCTTAGCAGTTAAGAATTAGAAGATACTCATTAAGTGCACTTGGACTTGACTAGATGGAAAATAAAAACTTACTCATTTTCATCTCTAGTTTCAGGAGCAGCACCGTGTCTCTCATAATCTCGTAACCCTAGGAAGTTGCAGCTTGTTGAGAAAGTCTATTATATCTCTGCTTCTATCAGAAATAAACTGCTTTGTTGAAGATCTGAGAGCCATCGATCAGGTACATAAAACTTGAAGCTGTAATTTTTATTTATAGTTAATGTTGCTACAGGATATCATTTTCTTTCTCTTTCCTCTCTCTCTTCCCACCAGGCTAATATTTTCCAGGCTGATACCTTATCTCTAATGTATATGAAAAATGTCACTGCTTACTTAGTTACAGTAGCTTTCAAAGTAAAACTACGTTGTACTTATGCCTATGTGCCCAAAGTCCAATGGTGCCAGCAAAAGAGTGTTTAGATGAATAGCCTTAAGTCACTCCAGGCAGACTACATGCTCCTCAGACAGAGAAGTGAGAGAAAAATAAACTGGATAGGATCCTAAATGGAGAACAAGTTCTCATGCCCAGTTGTCCTCGGAAATTATCTTGCTCACTTGTCAATACCCTATTGCTAAGCCACAGACTAATCAAGTTAAATACTGGTCTCTGGGTGGAGTAGCAGGCACTAGTATTGTTAAATCCCTCCAAGGGGGTCTCATGTTTCTAGGTCATAAAGCAGCTCTTTTCTCTGTACATATGTTATATGCCAATTATGAAAAATATATGGAAGTATAAATAATTCCCATGTTTTCATGCTGACACTGATTTAATCTTGTCAGCACATTTATCCTTACAATATGTTGTTAGAATTAAAAGGCATGATTAAAAGAAATCAGAGAAGGGTGGAAATATTTTGGCAAAGAGAACGAAATTTAATAATAAGAGCATGTATGTGTATGATTTTAAATAGCTTTTACCCAAGTACTTATATCTAAGGCTGTATGTTGAATGACTTGATTTAAAATTATTATGTAACGTACTTGAATTCACTGTATGGTATGTCATCCAGTCAGCTTTTGTTCAAGTGATTAGCAGTTTCCAGCCTTTCTTAAGAGATATTGAACAGTCAAATGTTCAAGGGGAGATAAATAAGCTGCACTGGCTAACGGAGAACAAAGTGTTGAGGGAAGTGTGTGGTGCTACACTGGAATTCCAAGTTCAAGGAGGTGATTATGGCAGGCTCAGAGTTTCCCAAACACTGTCACAGGAAAGGGTTTGAATGGAAGGAGAGGATAACAGCATGCAGATGTGTTGGAGAATTACGGAACAAGAGGTCTGCCACTATTCTGAAGGGTCAGGAGGAGACATTTCCATTTAACAAATGAAGCAAGTGGGAACAACTTTTAACTGAATTATCTGTATGGAGAATAACAAGAAGTACAGAAAGAAAATATTACTTAACACAGTAGTCTAATTTGACTTTCACACTAGCAGCACACAGCATTTACACTTCTTATGTAGTTTATTGATACAGAAAAAAAGCCTTGGAATAAACAACTTGACTGATGTTGCAGGAAGAATATACACTAACATCAGAGCTCACACTCAGGTATTCTGATTACTAGGACACTTTAAACTAATACTAAAACTAATGACAATGAGGGTACACCAATAACAACTAACTTTTGTGAGATACGTGTGTTCAGGGCTTCATGTGAGTTGTCCCAAACATCCTTTTAGCACCCCTTCAAAATGTCAGTTTTAGTCAAAGAAAAGGAAACTGTAAGACAGTATTCTTAACTGTAGACTGAAGAATACCTGTGGCCAATTTAAGTAGGAAAACATTCATCAATAGCTATAGAGTTGTTGGAAGGGCTGTAAAGGGAGACTCCGAGCTGTATTTTCACGACTTAGGCGACCATAAGGATCATACCTTTACCATCACCACATACTCGTGATGGACCCTCACGTGCACGCCTGTCCTGGGACCAGCTCTTATCACCCCAGGGGTCTGTCCCACGCTGCCTGATAGAACAGTACCATCAGTGGTTCAGGCTCGTGTGAAAGCGTTAGCAGGAAACTGAGAGAGTGCTGCTCCGTCCTTGTGGTCCTGAAGGTTAGAGTTCTGGCACAATGAATAATAGTCATATATAAGCCCTACCTCACTATGTGGCTTAGTTTCAACTAAAATGTTTTTCTTACTGAAACCAAAAACAGACCCTACAACAAGGAAGTATAGAAAATGTCTTTTCAACTTTTTGCTCAAGAAGGGAAGATAATTATTCACACACCTAGCTCATGCTGTGCATCACATCTGAGAGTCAGAGGGTCAGTAACATTTGTGTAGGAAGTGAGTCTGAGCAAGAGGGGTGTAAAGCACCAGTGGCTTGAGCACAGGAAAGCATTTATTTGGGATTCTCAATGCACTGGGTATGAGAGGTGTAATCCAGAGGATTCTATGGACACTTCAGTGTCAAATAAATAGAACACTGTGCTGAGGAAAATAAGCCAGATGCAGAACAACATCCATGCTCCGATTTCATTTCTGTGAATTCCTAACATCTGCAAAACTAATGTATGGGGCCAAATGTTTTTCCTATTCTGTAGGTACTCTCTTAACTTTTGTTACTTTCTTTGCTGTGGAGAAACTTTACATTATAATGTAATCTCATTTGTTGATTCTTGATATTATTTTTGTGCAATTAGGGTTCTTTAAAGACAGTCCCTTGGACAGAGGTCTACTTTATTGAATACCTAAAGAACTCAAAAACAGACCCCAAAATAAAAGACTCAGTCAAAAAATTGGCAACCGAAGTTAACAGAAACCACTGTGAGGTATACAAATGGGCCAATGAATACATAAAAAAATGGTAATATCACTCACTGTTAGAAAAGTGTAAATTAAACCAATATAGAGATCCGTCTTAATCCAGAAAGAATGGCAGTTACCATGAAATATCAGTTCATGTGTGCTGTGGCTGAAAAGGACCCTTCTACACTGTTGGTAGGAACGTGAACGAGGATAAGCACCGTGGAAGTCAGCATGGAGCGTCCTCAAACACTAACAACAGAAATTTAATGTAACCCAGCTATTCCCCTACTAGGTGTCTTCCTGAAAGAGTAAGGACATCATTTCACAGTGGTACATGCATACCCTTGCCTCATAGCACCACAGCTCATATGAGCTGGTTAGAGGGAGTGGCCTGTATGTCCATCAGCTGATGAATGGATAAAATGTGTTAGTTCTACATAGTGGAGTACTACAGGGCTGTAGCGATGAGGGTAGACTTGAGTCATCTGTAGGAAGAAGGATGGACACTGAAACCATAATGGTAAGCAAGCTACATCAGACACACAAGCTTGAATGTCACGTTGTTCTTTTATATGAGAAACCCAAAGTGTAAGTGAATTAAAGAACAAAATAAAAGAATGAAGAAGAGTTGTAGTTTTAAATTATGCTTACCAATTCAAAACATTACTATTATGAATTTGATTCCATTTTAGTATACATTATATCAGGTGGTGGAGAGATCTTATTTAATAAATATTAATGGAAAATTCAGTACTAATTATTATTGTTAATATTTGTTGAGCAGACTTGTATATCAAATACCCTTCAAGGGCTTTTTATATATTCTTCGCTTAAAGGAGTATGTAATTAACTTTTCTTTTTATTTTATATTATACCATTTAATTTTCCCACTGACACTGTTACTGAATTTTACTCCCTCTTTAAAGAAGGAAACAGTTAACATCTCGGAGTTTAAATTGCCCGGCCACAGTCTCTGTAAGGGCAGCATCTGCTGTTTTAATCCAGGAATTATGACTCCAGAGTCTGGACTATAAACAATATTAATGCTACTGACCTTTCGTCGCAGTTCTACGTTCCATTATACTGTTGCGTTTTCATTTCTTTTCCGAAACTGATACGCATATTGTCCCACTTCATAGCAGTGAAATTATAGGAAATAATATAATTGTGCCCATTTTAATATATTCATATAAACTCTGTTACAAAGAACCAGAGTTTTGAAAGTCAAGTTTCTCCCCCTTTATCCTCAAATCTTTGGTCTATCCTATTTCACTTGAGTACATTTTTCTTTAGGCTTGGAAAATTGTTTCTATGATACTAAAGATGAAACTTACCCAATATCTTGAACAATATGTACTTTGTACTATCTTTTTTCATAATGCTTTCTTTATCAATTGGTTAAAATTAAATCCTATGATTCCTTTTAGAGTGGCAGGATTGGCTCATCATGGTTGCTATTTTATGGCATAATCGCCTTATTTTTCTATTTATTTTAAAATAACTTTGAAAAAGCAGCTCCTGTCACATTCCATACACTGCTGGTAGGATCTTCTCAGGACCTGCACCGTGTGGCTGTTCAGATCTGAGAATACAATCAAGATACTGACTTTCATTTCACAATCACTGTGCCTGCTGGAACTGTGTTCAACATTTTTTGTATCTCTTTTCTTCACTGATTTCATACTCTTTCGTATGGAATCCAAGCAGTTAACATCTGTGAAGAGCGAGTCAGTAAATAAAAGATTACAGAACATCCCTTCACAAATAACTTCATAAAAAGCAATAGCCATGGTTTTAGTACTTTTCTGCTTATCCATATTTTTATTGACATAATAGATGTATATCTTTATGAGGTACATGTGATTGTTTATAGTAGGAAACCAGAAGTAACTTTTTTCTGGTTTGGGCCCTTAATTTCTTTTCTCCCCTTTCTTCTCTCTAGTGACAACTGTTGTACTCTGTCCTTTTATGAGACTGACATTTTTGTTTCTTAAGTTGAATAAGAAAATGTGGTGTTTCTCTCTGGTTTATTTCACTTAACATGATGACCTCCATTTCCTCTCAGGCTGCTATAAATGACAGGATTTCGCTCTTTTTATGGCTGAATAGTATTCCCCTCTTGACATATGGCACATTTTCCTTACCTTGTTTGTCTGCTGATGGGAAACTTAGTTGATTCCATACCTTGGCCATTGTGAACAGAGCTGCAGGAATCTTGGGTATGCAAATTGATTGATTGATTGATTGATTGATTAGAATGTTGGAGCTTAAACTGAGGCCTTTGCACTGAACTACATTCCACTAGCATGTTTTTTTTTTCTTCTTAATGTGAGACACAGTCTGTTAAGTCACTCGGTAGCCCAGAGCAGTGTGGAATTTAAGACCCTGTTAGCATTGCCTCCTAGAGTGTTGGGATCATAGCCCCGCAGTACAGCACCCAGCTCAGGGATCTCTTTTGTTGATAATGCCGTGCTCTTTGAATATATAGCCAGTAGCGTATTCGCTGCATCAGATCATAGGTCTATTCTCAGTCTTCTGAGGAGCCTCCGTTCACTTTCCATAATGGTGTAGGTACTTACATTCCCAGCAACAACGGAGAAGAGCCTCCTTTTCCTGCTTTATTTCTCTCTTGCCGGGGACCAAGCCCAGGGTGCTGTGTCTGCCAGGCAGTCACTTCACTCACGTTCTCCTTTCTGTGTCCTCACTAGCACTGGTCTTCTACTTAGAGCCACTCTGACTTGCCTGGGGTGATATTTTATTGGGGTTTTGACTTGCATTTGCCTGATAAGTAGTGATACTGAGCATTTCTCACATACTTGTGGATATGAATTCTTTGAAAAATGTCTATTCAACTTTTTAGCCAATTTTAATTGAATTGTCTTTGTGACATTAAACTTTGGCAGTTCTTTAACCACAAGAACAACAGAACATATACAAATACGTGAAAATTAAATACACATTCATAGATGACCAATAGAAGAAATTAAAAGAAAAATGAATAAATTTCTTGAAAAAGTAAAAATAGAATAGCATATCAAAATCTGTGGGATACAGCAAAAGTAATATTAAAAGAAACACTTATAGGTATAAATGCATATATAAAAAAAATTCAAGTAAACAACCTAACAATTCACCTTAAGGACTGGGAATAGCAGAACAAACCAAGCCACAGATTAATTGAAGGAGAGGAAGACTGGAGAATAAAACACATTCACAAAAGTTTAACAAAATGAAATTGGTGTCTGTAATGGTTGATTCACTGTGTCAACTTGAGATGTTTAGAAGTCAACTAAGTGACTCAGTCGGGTCCTTATTTGGTGAATACCCTCATCCTGTGCACGAGGAGGGCATGGAGGTTGTATGAGTGCTACACCCACCCTCGGGTGACGGCAGAGCAGCCTGCTCACAATATAGGAAGGAAAATCGGTGTGTCCTCAGCCCCCCTTGTCCTTTCTTGCTGTCTTACACCACCTTGCACTGCTGCCCCTGTGCCATGCCACCCTGCTTTGCAGGCAGCTCATAACGGACCAAAACCTCCATAAATGATAAACTAAATAAACCTTTCCTTAATTTTGGGTGGCCGGTATTTTGTCTCAACGATGAGAGAAAAGTAACCAAGACTGTGTTTAACAAAACAAACAAAACTGACCAAACTTCAATTAGATGAAAAAAGACTCAAAAAAAGACTCAAGATTATGAAGATAAAGGAGACATTACAACTGATGTCACAGAAATACAAAAGATCTTAAACTATGGAAAATTATATGCTAATGTACTGGAAAACCCAATCAAAGTGGGTAAGTTCAACCTCAAGATTAAATTGATAAGCAATAGAAAATTTAAAAATATCACTAATAAGATTGGAGCAGTAATTAAATATCCCACTGAAATAAAACAATTTAGGACCTGATGGATTTACATCTGAATTCTATAAGACATGTAGAGAAGAAGCAATTTCAATTCTTCTTAACACCAAAAAAAGGAGAAAGAACTCTTTCATTCATAAAATTTTTATTAAGTTCATAGGCATCACTAATGACTAGATGTTATGTAATTTCCACAGAATTAGCCTTTATGAGCTGATCAACTGAGGTATATTACAGTTTGTCAAAGCTAGATTATCAATATATTTTATTTTTTCATTTATCCAAAATAATATGTTTTATTTGTTCTAGCATGGTCACATGGAATAAGAAGCGCACACATTTCTTTAGCATTTTATGAATATTAAAGAAACTTTGTTCCAATCCAGGCTCCATTAAAACAAAATGTAACTCCACTCACTCATCTGTGAGGCAAGCACTCATTACTGGATTGTCAGATAGAATCCCAATAATCAGAGAAATGTTATTCAGTGTCAGTTTTACTAAGTTTCAGAGTTACAGGAAATCAGAAGGTATGGGTGGAGCACAAAAAGACATGGTAATTCTATGTGTTTTCTTATATTCTTGAATTTTATGTGGAAATGTTTCTGGCCAGCATAAGGTGAGGTCTCCAAGTAACGTTTTGGGAGATTTCTCAGAAAGAAGAATGTATTGTAAATTTCTCCATTTTATAGTCTAGTTTTTGCAGCCTACTTAACCATACTCAAGGAATCATGTTTCATATCTTGAATTAATTTAAGTAATTAATTCAATTATTTAATTGAATAATCATTAATTCTTATTAATTAAATAATCTTTTAGCCCAGTGCTTTCTGTGAAGGACATTCAGTAGATAAGATTCTCTCTACCTTCACAATGAGAATGTCTATTATAAGGGAAGATGTAGGGTCATCACCTTCTCTGCTACAACCTGTGTCAGGCTGCTGAGACCTCAGTGCAACAGGGAAGTAGTTTACAGAATAGAGTCAGCTTAAAACAAAGTTTCTTTGTAAAGGTGAACTTAGTTGTTAACACAGTAAATAGGTTTATTTCCTTTAAAAATATGTAAAATTTATAATAAATTACAGGTTAATGACAAAATAAGTACACTGACCTACGTACCAATCTGGAGAAGCAAAAAGAATCTAAATAGAAAAATGAGTTTAAGACTATACAAAGAGGCTGGAGATGTAGCTCAGTGGCACAGCACCTGCCTGGCAGGCACAAGGTCCTGAGTTCGATCCCTGTACCAAAAAAAACAGTATACAAAGATGTTTGATAAAAGAGGGACCCCAAAGGCAGATTCACGTGAATGTGGCTGGGGGTAGTAGTGCACATTTGTAATCTCAGCCCGCAGAAGGCTGGTACAAGGGCATCGTCACAAGATCAAGGCCAGTCTGAAGTGTATAGTGAGACCCTGTCTCAAAAAAAAATTATCTTAGATGATATTCAGCAGGAAAATGTGAATTACAGAAACAGTAAGATGCTTTATATTAATTATATTGACACAGTGTATATATATATATATATATATATATATATATATATATATATATACTTTTCTTTTTTTTTTTGTCTTTTTTGAGACCAGGTCTTGCTATACAGTTCAGGCTGGCCTTGAGTGCAGTTTGTAGCCCAGGCTGGTCTTGAACTCACAATGATCCTCCTGTCTCAGCCTCTTGCATGCTGGTATTACAGGCATGCACCACCATGCCTGTCCTTGACACAGTATTCTTAAAAAATGTTTTACCTCAGATGCTCATGCTTATGCGGAGAAATGGAATTCATCTCTTAGTAGAATTAAAGATGCACACCTTCTGAGATACAGCAACTGTACTCTGCAAAGGAGACCTGTACAAGGATGCTTATTTCAACACCTTTCTAGTAGCATAAAATTGGAAATAAGTATTTTAAAATATGAGTAGCTGCAGTTATCAAAAATGAATATTCCATAGTAGTTAGGATAAATGTCTTTTTTTTTAGATAGGACCTGGCTATGTAGTACAGCCTGGCCTCAAACTCAAGGCTACCCTGCCTCAGTCTCATGAGCGCTGGGATTACAGGCATGCGCCACCATGCCCACTTTAAATTAGGTCTTCATGTATTAAAATTGAAAGATTTTGAAAGTGTAATATTGAGTAAAAAGGGAGGCTAAAATATCCAAAACAAGAGAAATACTCAAATATACCACCTGAAAAATTATACAAAATAACTCTTACATATACATCTGATGTTTCTAGTGTATGTATAGTTTAAAAATTAGTTTTATAAATACAAAAACTAAACTAATTTGTATCAAAAATTATGAACATGGGGGCTGGGGATATAGCTCAGTGGAATAAGCGC
Source organism: Dinomys branickii (assembly GCA_004027595.1). NCBI lineage: Eukaryota > Metazoa > Chordata > Mammalia > Rodentia > Dinomyidae > Dinomys > Dinomys branickii. The sequence continues at coordinate 32,354 of PVLD010004401.1, forward strand.
TTGCCTAGCAAGTACAGGGTCCTGAGTTCAATCCCCAGTACCACCAAAAAAAAAAAAAAAAAAGAAATTATGAACATGTTCAAATCTTTACAGTGTGTACTCGAGCTATGTTTTTTTTCATTATGAAGTATTTTTATATTCAAAATGAAAGCTCCCTTTGGGTAACACAGTTATATTTATTTAAAATAAAACTTCAATTTTTAAATTGCTTCTTCACTGAAATATATGTATATTATTAGAGGCAGTGCATACTTCTATCTAATCATCATCTTGGGGTACAACAGCCAAAGGAATAGTGCTTTTGGAATATTGGTAAGGATGATTGAAATCTGAACTGAGAATATTCTGTGTGTGCTCAAATCAAATGCATAAGAGACTTAACATTTACAAAGTAGATGGAATTTCTGCATGAAAGTAAATTTTAAAAATTTGAAGAAAAGCATATTCATAGGTGAAAACTCAAAGGCTCAGCTATGTACATAAGAAAGTATTTTTCCCTTTAACTTTCTGTTTTCCTTGTTAAGTAAAATAAAAGCTAAGCAGTTCATTACTAGAAATAGAACATGCAGATAAAACATTCTGAATCTGGAACAAGTTTATCCATGCTTTTACTTACATAAAGTAAACTTAATTTTCTTTATCAGTGGAAAATGTAGCATTTTTAATAAGATAAAAAGAAAAATAATCACAGCTCTGAAGGAGAAACAACTGCCCTATTTCAGTTGTGAAAGGAGCCATGTTTTCTGCAAACGTGCATATTTTAATAATATCTAAGGTCTAGCAAACTTAGCTTAGTCAGCAATCAATCCAATAGGGAGAACAGAATTTGGTGCTCAAGTGGACAAAGTAAAGATCTTGGGCCCCTGGCATAATCTTTTGTTTCTTTATTTTTTTCTGTTTAATTTAGTTTGTTTAGAGAAATTCCTGATAATGAGCCCTAGTATATCATATATATGGCCTTATCTATATTTTTGATGAAAATAATTGTTATATGTCAGTAAAACAGTTTGAAATTCCCCCAAATTTGTTTTTGACTGACTGACCTAAAAATTTCCATACTGCTGAATGCATTTTAAAACTGTTGTATTAAGAAAAACTCTCAGCTACAGGCTCAACTGGCAATTACAAAGGTGAAGGTCCTCCAGGACATTTATCACTTCCTAGGAATAGGTATATCTCCATGGCCAACCTTAATCATATGACCAGGCACATGAGCTTCGGAATCAGACAGTTGTTACTGTCTCTGAGGTGGCTGACAAATCAGACCTGAAGGCTCTGGGGTGAATCGCAAATTCGAATTGTTTTGTATTGCAGCAAAGCGATGTGTTAAATTAACCAAGAGGGTGTAACTGGGAAATCTCAGCAATTTATTTTTTTCGACAATGCAATTCATTTTCTACAAGTGTGCTGCATTATGAAACAAGGAAGGAGGAAAAGGAAGAATGAGTGTGGGAAGCAGACTGCCTCAAAGCTCAGAGGAGTCCGAGGACGCCTGAGGACCTGACCCACCTCACCAGCACAGACACACAGTGGGGTACAGTTACATAACCATGCCTCAGCACAGATCAGCGCGTATGTGCTGGGTCCAGCACTATGCAAGAATGTGAATATGAGATGACGACCTATGTAAGAATTACACAGTGAAGATGCAGGGGGCTCTGGCACACTTGCTGTGCCTCTTCTGCTCTGCTCTGCTTCATGCTGCCTCCTCTTGTGGCTAATGCTTCCACATATGCATTCTTTTGTTTCATTTTTTTTTTGTCTTTTTGAGACAGGGTCTCGCTATGCAGTTCAGGCTGGCCTTGAGCTCACTTTGTAGCCCAGGCTGGTCTCGAACTGGCAATGGTCCTCCTGCCTTAGCCTCCCAAGTGCTGGGATTACAGGCGTGCACCACCACACCCAGTTCACACATGCATTCTTTAGCCTTGGAACATCACCCTCAAAAATCTCCCTTGGGCCTCCTGAGTGGGCCAAGAATGATCAAACATTTTACAACAACCTAAAGCTTACAATTGTGGCACACACTTGTAATGCGTGCATTCTGGAGGCTGAGGCAGGAGGACTGCTTGAATCCAAAGCTAGCTTAGACTACATATTGAGTTTAAGGCCATCCTTAACTAAATAGTGAGACTCTGTCTCAAAAAAACAAAAGAAATAACCAAACAACAACAAAATAATCCTGTTTTTTAAAAAAGACCCTAAAAGTATTGTGGTGAAACACCTGCGAAAAGCAGTTTACAAGATGCAATACACATTTGGGCTTGTGCTTTTGTCCGTGGCTGCCTGGCTTTTCGGCCTGTGGTGAGATAGAAAGTTCTCCAGGGAGGGCTCCGTGGAGGAAACTTCAGGTCCCGGCAGCCACTTGGCAGAAGGTCCATAGAAGACTCAGTCTTCGCGTCAGGTACCCTTGTCCAACTCTCTTTGAGGGGGCCCTTCCTCTGAAAAACCCCACGAAGAGCTCATGAATGAATCCATCCTTTGCTGAGCGTAGGACCCCTATCCAGCTTTTCAGCTGGCTTTTGGTACACTTTAGATCAAAACATGACAGAAACTTACCACCTGACAGCCATGTAACAGTCACAGATGAGCTGTGGTTTGTGAACCACGTCTAGCTTGTGCTCTGGTTCTGTAAACACAATTTCATTGGAATTTGCCCTGCCCATTCATTACTCCTTGTTTATAGATACTTTTACTGTACAACAATAGAATTTAGTACTTGCGGCAGAGGCCATATGCCTTGCAAAGCAGCATATTTTTACTATTTGGCTCTTAACTGAACAGAGTTGTCAATTCTGGTTATATATAAATCTTATTTGTGCCCTGATTTGAACAAACCAAAAATTATAATAAACAAAGAGACAATTGGAAAAATAAAACTACTATACATGGACATATTAAGAAATTGTCATTTCAAAATATGGTAATATTATGGTAATATGTGTAAAAGATTCTTTTAGCAAATAAATATTTAGGGATTAAATAAAAATAATCATTTCAAGCCTTAGTTTTTCTTGTGAGGCAAAAAATATTTGGATTTAGTAAGCTTGACGCAAGTGCCCAATTGCTGTTTGCCCCTATAGTTGTAACTATTCAATACAAAATGAATCTTTATAAAACCCTACTGACATTAGCAGATCTATAAAGATGAGCGATATCAGAACCACCTTCAAGAGAAAGTTGCCAGGTATTATGTAAAACAGATCTGAATAACCAGGAAGAGTTTTGCTTCACTTTGTGTAGGTAGGTTATTATAGCCATCATTTCTTCAGTACGAACATGAGGCACACACTTATGAAGCACACTGAAGAGTAGCGGATTAATTACATTGTCTGAATTTCTTTGTTTGTCCATGTCACTGAGACTTGAGGGATGTTGAAAGATTTTTCATGGGAGGTTAAGAAATAAATTTTGCTCGACTTATGCTTTTGCCTTTGCAGAAGGATTAAAACTTTCAACTCTTACATATGGATTATGACTTAGGGCACCAGATGAGAGAGAATAAGGTCCTCCAGACTATCTTTCCCATTATTAAATTTTGGAACAAAACAAAAGTAACTACCCAAGTACTCTGGAATGTAAATAAATAACAGCAGACAAAATGCAATTCCCATTTGCTCTTTTGTTACCTGCCAGCCTTGATCCAAGAACAACCCCAGAAAGGAACTCTCCAGTGCTTAAGAACAGCAAAAGTTTGACAGCAACATGTTTATGGCAAGAGAACTGGGAATTGGGCTTTTATAAGCTAGACTTTGTGGCAAGACTCCCGAACAGTGTTTCTTTCTGCTTTGTTCTCTCCAATCCCTACAGTGAGTGTGGTCACGGTCAGGTAGCTGCAGTAGAAGCATAAAAGGCACTTAGTCCTCCTGGGAGAAATAAGTGAGCAAAGAGATGCACAGGAATGGGTATGTAGTGTAAGCCTTGAAAGAAAGAGAGCTGGACAAGGCCCTTTTCTTTGTGTAGGAGTGAGGCAGTTTCCAGGCCTGTGTGAGATAAACTGAAAGAACAGAGCAAAGTCTTGGAGAATTTAATTATGCTATAAATGTCTGCACAAAACCCAGATAAACAATGGAGTGGAACACACATGGGACAGATGGAAACTTCAGTACAGTTATTAAAAATACACAGAATTAGTACTCTGAACCTAATCATTTTGATTATCTGGTAAAACAACAACAAAAATCAACATTCTCTGAGAAAAAACTAGTAGCACCCAAAGTCTCAAAATGTAATAGAAAGTACCTAGAATAGGACCCAAAATGATTCAATATACACAATTACAAAGAATCAGGAAAATGTTGCCCCAGTACTCAAATGTACTTCATCAATTATTGGAGACCATTGCTGAGATAACTCATATGTCAAAATTATAAGACAGACCTTAACCATATTATACACCATGTTCCTAGAGGTAAACAAGCCCTCTTGAAGGTAATGAAAGGAGAGAACTTCTAAACAGAGAGATAGGAATTATATATTTATTCTGTTTTTGCTATGTGTATACATTTATATGCATGCCTACGCTTATGCACACAGATGTACATCATTTTAACATGTATACATTTTTAAATAGTAAACTTTAGAACTGAAAATACACCTGATAAAAATATTCATTAGATAGACCTGACGGTAGACCAGAGATGACAGAGAAGGAGGCTAGTGCTCATACTATATAGGTCATTTAGGGTTATCTAACTTTAAAGAGAAAATGACATTGGACAGAACCTCAGGGTCCATGAAACAAACAATATATAGCATTTGTATCATTGGCATATCTAAGGAGAGGGGAAAAATTTGTCAGAGTATACTTGAAAATAACAGCTTAAAACATTACAAATTTAGAGAAAGCTGTAAATTTTTTCAATGAACCATAAACACAATAGAGTCAAACAAAATTTCACCCAGGCACATCATCAACATCTAACAAAACTGAAGATAATTCTTTCACTTTTTAAAGAAGCCAGAGAAAAGTGACACATTATGAATAGAAGGACATGTTTCAAATGATTGCTCTTTGCATGTCAGACATCAGGTGGCTCCAAGTATGTTAAGTACTGTCTCTGGTAGAAATACCTTGACAATGAAAGACATGCTTCAGTTGGAGGAAAACTAAGAGAACCATTGTCAATGGACCTTCTGTGAAAGAAATATTAAAATGACTTCTTCAGACTAAAACGACTTTTAATCCCCAGAACAAACTACTAAAATACATACAGACTTCTGACAAAAAATTAAATTGGCACCTTCAACAGTAGTATTTAAATAATTAAAAGAAAGTATATGCATATATGTAATTATTAATCTAAAGAAAGTTATATTCATGATATTATCAGCAAAAATTTTCTCGGAACAAAAATTATGAGTAGGAATAAAGAACAATATTACACAATGACAAATGTCTCCATTCACCAGGAAGGTATGATCTTAAAAGTTCATGTTCCAGATAAATGCTTATAACTTTGAAACACAATGAACAAAAACTGATAAAACTAGACGAAGGGCTGGGTAAATTCACAATTATTCTCAAAAGATTTTGATACATCTTTCTCAGTAAGTGAGAATACAATTAGACTACAATTCAGCAATATTCCAGAAAGACTTCACAGATTTCTCAGCTAGTTTTACATAAATATCATTTTACAGTACACCAAAAGCAGTAGAAGGCAGTCTTTTATAAGCAAAAGGAACAGGCACTCAGATAAATCTTATTCTACACCACAAAATAGATCTTAAGATCTGAAGAATTGAAATCAGGTGTTTCATGTTCTTTAAACATCACTTAATTTAAGTAGAAATTAAGAAAAGAAGGATATTCATAAAGGCTATTTACAACTCTGCAACACACCAAACTATTTAGAGATGAAATAGGATACTTGTACATAACCCTTGGCTCAAAGCCAAATTTTCATAGGAAATTAGAAGAAAATTTGAACAATATGGAAATATGACATGTCAGAATCTGTAATTTAATTATTAAAGAAATATAAAACATCAGATAGTTTTGGTAGGATTGAAGAAAGGTCTCATATCCATAATGTAAGAAATTAGAAAAGAAACAGAAAATTAAACTCAACCACACAATAGGAAGAAAATACTGAATTTAAGAGCAAGAATCATTGGTTTAAAGGGAGTAAAACAATTTAACTAATTAGAAACCAAAGTGGCTTTGTTTTGTGTGTGTGTGTGTTTGTTTTGGGAAAGGTATGAGGGAGATATTCATATCAGTACTTAAAGAGTATATTAGTACTGATGTGAAAATAATAATGAAGGACTATTATGGACATCTCTTTTGCCATAAGCTCAAAAAATGTAATTAAATGGACTAATTCTTAGAAAAATGCAAACTGCAAAATCTCATTCAGGAAGAAATAGATGACTCAGTAGTCACATCCATTAAGGAAATGGAATTTGTTTAAAACAAACAACAATGAAAAAAATTAGACCTAGATAACTGCATTTACCAAACATTGGAAGAAATGTTACCACTTCTACATAGTATTTTCCAAAATATAGAAGAAAAGGAAGCATTCAGCAGCTCATTAAAAATATGAAAACAAGCAACATTCACTGCTGTCTCAAAGTGCACATGTAGATGATATAGAATGAGTGGTTGCAATCAAGAAGAAGCACTCTCTAAACTATGCTATTCCTGATTCCTCTGAAATCTATGGGAAGAGTCAGGTTAGGAAAGCAGCTCCCACAGTCTTTCAGAGATAATGTTTCACACATTTTCCATATAGTTTTATGTGTATTTAATATTGATGATTTTGAGATTAATTTCTTCCATCAGAAAAGCTGGAAAGGATCCATCTAGTATTCAAAAAGATCCAAAGTTCAAGGAGAAGAAAGTCTCAAAATAACAAGGAAAAACTGTAAACAATAGATAGATGAATAAAAAAACTGATTATCTTTGAGATGTACTGGTGTTCTTTTTCTAAGGCTGAATTTAACAGAATTTACTATCATAAGTTTGTGATATAGTGGGGTATTGATTTTTAAAAATTGCGTTGCCTTTTATAAGCTTCTTTAACTTTTGGACACTGTTCTACTATTATTGCTGAGAAGCATGTAGGAAGTGACTGTTTAAATGCTACCATGATAACTAGCAATGTAAATGGTCTCAATTCCCCCATCAAAAGAGACAGACTGGCAGAATGGATCAAGAAACAAGATCCAATAATATGCTGCCTTCAAGAAACATGTTTAACCCAAAAAGAAATTCATAGACTATAAGTCAAAGGATGGAAAACAATACTCCATGTCACAGGAAACCAGAGAAAAGTAGGCATAGCTATTCTCTTTGCAGACAATATAAACTTTAGGCCAAAACTGATTTAAAAAGACAAAGAAGGTCACTATATTCTTGTTAAGAGAAAATTGCAAGAGCAAGAGATAACAAGAGATAAATATATATGAACCAAACACTGGTGCACCCAACTACATAAAACAAATACTGATGGACAAGACAAAGCAAACAAGCACTAACACAGTTGCAGTGCAGGACCTTCATACTCCACTTTCACACATAGTTCAACTAGACAAACAACAACAAAGAAGTATTAGAATTAAACCAAGCCTGTGAACAGACGGATTTCTACGGAGTGTTTATAGATGTCTATGGAGTGTTCCACCCCAAAACATCAGAATACACATTTTCCTCAGCTGCACAAGGGACATTCTCAAAAATAGAATACATATTAGCTCATAAAACATGCCTAAGTAAATGTAGAGGAATTTAAGTGATTCAATGCATACTATCTCACCATAGCAGAATGAAACGAAATCAACCGCAAAGAAATCACAAGACTAAATAAATACATGAAAATTAAACTACATCCTTCTGAACAACCAATGGGTAACAGAGAAAAAGACAAAGTTAAATAGTATCTACAATTAAACAATAATGCTGATGTAAAATAACCGAAATGTACTGGGAGGCAATGGAAACAGTCTTAGGAGGGAAATTTACAGCAGTCAGTTCTCACAGCAGGAAAACAGAACAAGCTCAGATAAACAATGTAATATTGAACCTCAAACTTCTAGAAAACAGACAAATCAAACCCAAAGCTTGTACAAAGGAGGAAATTATAAAGATAAGACCAGAAATTAATGCAATTGAGACTAAGAAAACAATGTAAAGAATCAATGAATCAAAAAGTTGGTTCTTTTAAACAGTGAATAAAATTGATAAACCTTTGGCCAACCTCATAAAAAAGAAGAATGAAGAAAGCCTAAATGTAAGCAATTAGTAACGTAAGGGGGAATCACAATGGAACCTACAGAAATGCAGGAGATCGTAAATACCTACTATGAGAACCTACAGTCCAGTAACCTGGACAACACAGAAAAAAGGCCTAGATGTCTAGACACAGTCAAATTGCCAAAACTAAATTAAGATATAGAAATTCTAAATAACCCTGAAAGGGCAAGAGAGACTCCATTTTCTGTTTTTAACTACATATTAAGAGAAGTTACTTAAAGTACACTTAAGCTGTAGTTCACTGCAGTCACCTTGGTTAGTTATCAACTGAGAGCAGACTTATAAAATGGGAACAGAAAGAACTGGACAAATTGGGAAGTGGGCTATAAGTTAAACTACAATGGTCATTTGGAATTTGGCTGTCTGACCTTCTGGGAGAAGTAAACTTTGTGATCATTTTGTGACATTCTTGTAAGATTCCCCCAAATGAGGTAAAGGTTACTATGGAAACCAAAACAGTACTGAAATTGAAAGTGAGACCCATATCACCTCAGACATCTTCTCTGGCTCCTGGTTAGAGAATATCTGTCAGCTTGCTTAATAAGGCTTTGTTCATTCCCGCCTTTTTTGTTTTCTTCTGAGTGCCTTTCTTGATGTACTTGCTTGCCATATCAACCCAATATCAATCAATGAAATGCAAATGTAATTAAAAACTTAGCAACAAAGAAAATCCCAGGTCATGAAGGATTCATTGTTGAATTCTGTAAGAAATTTGGAGAAGAACTAATTCCGCTATAAAGAAATTGAAAAGGAGCCAGAAGCATTCCTGGAAGCAAGTATTCCCTGATTCCAAAACCAGAAAGGAACCCAACCAAAAAGGAAAGCTAGAAGCCAATCATTCCTAATGAAAATAAATGTAAAACTCCTCAATAAGATACTGGCAAATATAATGCAGCATATCACTGAGAAGATTATACACCATGACTAAGTAGGATTCATCCCAGGTTTGCAGGAAGAGTTCAACATATGCAAATCTATAAATGTTATACACCATATTAACAGAACCAAAGATAAAATTCACATGATCATCTCAATATATGAAGAAAAAGCATTTGAGAAAGTCAAACATATGTTCCTGATAAAAAAAAAACTTACAGAAAATTGGAATCGATGAACTTTACCCCATCTGATAAAAGCCATCTATGACTAACCAACAGCTAACATCATTCCAAATTGCTAAAAATCGAACCTTTTACTCTAAGAGAAGGATGTCCACTATCACCTCTTCTATTCAATACAGTCATGGAAACATTAGCCAGGGCAATTAGATGAGAAAAAATAAAAGGAAGAAGGATAGGAAAGGAAGAAGTTAAATTATCATTATTTGCAGATGACTCTATGTAGAAGACCCCAACAACTCCACCGAAAAAACTTCTAGATTTAATAAGAAAATTCCAGCTAGAGTTAATAACCAGCTAGCACTGTAGCTGGATACAAAGTCAACCCTCAAAAATCAATAGAATTCCTGTACACAAGCAATAAACACAGAGAGAGAAATTAGGGAAACCACACCCTTTACAATAACATACCAAAAAATGAAATACTTAGGAATCAGTCTACCAAAGGCAATAAAAGATCCATACATGACAATTATACTACTCTGAAAGACTGAAGAAGATAACAGAAAGTGGATAGATATTCCTTGCTTTTGGATAGGAAGAACCAACATAGTGAAAAAAAAGCATACTCCCGAAATTATTTCACAGATTTAATGCAATCCTGATCAAAATTCCATTAGTGTGCCTCACAGAACTAGGAAAAATACACCTAAAACTCGTTTGGAACCAGAAGAGACCTAGAATAGAAGAGCAAAAGCAATTCTGGGCAACAAAGGCAAACCGGGGCATCACAATCCCTGCTTTGAAATTATACCACAAAGCTACTATGATAACATCAGCTTGGCACTGGCAGAAAAACAGACCTGAGGATTAGAACAGAAGATGCAGATGCAACTCCAAACACACTGAGCCACCTTATCTGTGAAAAACAGCCAAACACATTTACTGGATGAATGATAGTCTCTTTAATAAATGATACTGTAAAAACTGGCTTTCTACATGCCAAAGACTAAAGCTAGACCAATGCTTATCACCATGCACTAGAGTCAAAATGGATCAAGGATCTAAATCCTGGTTCTAAATATTGAAATAGAAGCACTAAATTACTATTAAAGAAAATAGACAGTAATCTTCAAGATGTAGGTACACATAGAGACTTCGTGAACAAAACCCAGACCACCTGGGAAATACTATAAAGAATCAATAAATGGATTTTCACCTTGCTAAAAAGTTTTTGCACAACAAAAGTAATCAGCAACAGAGTGAAAAGACAACCTAGTGAATGGGAAATAATTATAGCCAGTTTTCCCTCAGACAAAGAACTTATGTCTAGAATATACAAGAAGTAAAAAAAAAAAAATTAAGATCGCAAAATTCAAGGACCTGATCCAAACACGAGCATCTGAGATGAATGCACTTATCAGATTAAGAAATACAAATGGCAAATAAATATATGAAAATATGTGTAACATCACTGGTCATCTGAGAGATGGAAATTAAAACACTTTAGAATCTACTTCACTCCGGAAAGAAGGGCTGTCATCAAGAAATCAACCAATAACAAATACTGGAGGAGCTCTGGGAGAAGAGGGGTGCTTCTCCACTGTTGGTGGCAATGTAGACTGGTGCAACCAATGTAGAAATCAGTGTGCAGATGCCTTAAAAAACTAGAATTAGAGATCCTATTCAACCCAGCTATTTCTCCTCTTGGTATCTTTCTAAAATAATTAAAAACGTCATACCACACCCATGTTTGCAGCAGCACAGTTTATAATAGCTAAATCCTAGAATCAACCCAAATGCCCATCAACTCATGAATAGATATAAAAGATGTGTTTTTTTATACAGTGAAGCACTACTCAGCCATAAAGGATAAACTTGAGGCTTTTATAGGTAAATGGATGCAACTAGATCCATTTATTTCCTAAGTGAAATAAATCAGATCCACAGATGTAAACATTGTATGGTCTCACTAGTGAGAAGCTGAACAAGTAAATAAGACCCAAAATGTACAATAGATAATGTGGACTGGGAATAAACTGTTCAAAGAAAAGAGAAACTTATGAAGGAAAGGGGAAAGAAGGAAGGGGAAAGGAAAAAATTTTATACACACACATACACACACACACACACACACACACACACACACACTATACCTAAGATAGATATACTACTAGCTTAGTTCATTACAAAGAAGGTTTTGGACAATATCTCATGCTTCTATCTTGTACCCTGAGCAACTACTCCCAAGATGACAGTATGCAGTGTATTAATTATTGTTACTCTCCTATCTTGTTTTCAAATTGTTTTAATTTTTTCTTTTCATAATATAAATAAATAAATAAATAAATTCTTCCATGGTATTTCGGTGATGCATAACTTTCCTTTAAGGTGACTTTGCTAACACTATGTAAATAACAGCATTTAAACTTTTTTTCTCAAAAATAAAATATCTTTAAGTATATGTCAATTCAAAATCTATTTGTTAAGATCCCTAGTAACATGTTTTCATTAAATATTTGTTAACTTTAATATTTCCTGTTTCAACTCAATGCCATAAACCTGTTGAGAAAAATCAAAGGCAAAGCTGTCAAATGCTGATCCACATATTTGTTTAAACCTAGTAAGGAAGAACTGATTGAAGGCAATAAGTGAAACTAGTAGCTAATTCATATTAGAGGATAGACTCAGTGTATCACAGATCAAAAGCCCAGGATGGGTATGAATAAAGACCTTGTATTGTGGTATATTTTTGTGGCCTCTGCTTTCTAATTTCTAAAAGCCATTTCTCAAAAAGCTGGGTGGCATGGTACAGGGGCAAGAGTTCAAGGTGGCAGAAGACAGAAAAAGCAGCAAGAGCAAAAGAGGGAGGAGCAAGCCCATTTTCCTCCCTTACCCTGTAAGCAGGCAGCCACCCCGAGGGCAGGTGCAGTGCACACACAGTCTCTGTGCCCTCCTCTTGCACAGGCTCAGAGTGTTTACAAAGTGAGGGCCTGGGCCCCTCCTTAGTGGCTAGTTAAACTTCCAAACTTCTCAAGTTGACACCAGGAATCAGCCATTACACATGACTTTAAAAGCACATTTCTTTAGGCCTAATTTTATAAACAAATGCTGATGTTGCTTGATAATTAAGTGTAGGTAATTTAATCTTTCACATATTCTATCAGATTTTATAGTGGCAGCCAGCCCTGCATGAGGTTATGGAAACTCTTCAAGCAGACTGCATCGCAGTCACGTTCTGGCCACTTATCATTGAGTTTGGAGAGTTTCCATGGCTTCATAGATGAGATACTAGTATAAAGCATAGTGACATTCCTGATGCTTTTGAGAATGGCTCATCTAAAATCTGCTTTTGTTTTTCTTCTTTTTTTGACACAAGTAGTGTGTATAGTTTTATGAACTATATTTAAAATAATCATGATTACAAAGCAAGTCCTAAAGTTTACACATGAAATTTCTGGTTATTTATATTCCTATAAAACAAAGCTCATTATCTACTTTGAAAGTTACATATATAACATCTTTCAAAGCCTTGAAAGCATGATAGAAGCCTTCCAGGAATGCATGAATGCATTATAGTTAATTTCAAACATCTTTCAAAGATCTAGAGCAATATATTCTTAGTAAATAGATTAAAACCTTCCAGATCTTAAAATTATCACTTGTAAATTTAGAAGTTTGTGTTGTAAATTGAAATTTTAATGTTGAATAAAGATGAGTTTAATATGAAACAATAAATAAAAATCCATAACTCAATAATTTAGTGTTTTTATTCCAAAATACAGAATACCTGGTGCTTGCACCAGAGTATATTTATTATGATAACAGTAACTATACCTGAATAAACATAATCCTTGCCACAGGTTGGGGAAAAAAGTTAAAATGATGATAATATTAATAGTACTAGGAAATGAAAATGGATTCCAAGACCTCCACATACTTCCCTTTACCTGTTGGAAAAAGCCTCAAATACAGATAACTTCAGAAACCATGATTAGTTAACCTTTAAGGAATAAGACAATCTGTGTGAAGTTTATACTGAGTGTGTAATACGGTCCAAGCCTGTGTTATGAGTAAATTTCTGATCAATTTTTCAGACATTATTTTTTTCCTATCCACTGGAAACCAAGTGAAAGCAATCTGTTCTTTGAGTTTTGGATATTCTACCCCCGTAGGTGTTTGTTGATGACTGTACTTGATGGCTTCAGTTTTCTGTGCTTACCTGATCTCCAAATCAGGAAGGATTGAAAAACTTTCCCTCAGAAGGTAGCTTCAGCACTGTCAGACAGGTCATATATATTTTTATTTAGTTTTTCTCATTATTTCTGACTCATACAAATGGATTTGTTTTTCAGACAGTCCAGAAAGTCTCCTTCCTCCCCAAAATGTTAAGTCTGTGAGTCTTCGTAAATCTCTATTTGCTTAATAATTCAGGCATTCTCTAATTGGGAGATGGGGTGATTTATTAGTTGATTCTTCACAGTATTGAAAATCTATGTCTTTTTGTATCATAATTTTCTACATTTAATCATTTAATATGTTTGGAAAGTATATTAGTAGTTGGAGTGTTTTCCACTCTGTGGAAAAAATTCAATTTCTAGTCATTTCGATAACGCTCATTTCTTTGGTTTGTCGTGTTTCTTTTCATATATTCATAGTATTGTTCATCGATTTGCTTATTAGTTCTTTATATTGCACTTCATACTTAGTTTTCCTAACTTTCTAAAATATGTTAATAACTATTGTTACAATGGTTTTTAATAGATGTTCTTCTTTTGTTTGTACATAGCCTTGAAAATAATTCTTTTAAGTTCAGAAGTAACACTTCGTAAATTACGATAGTTTTTGTAGAGTGCAGTGTGCCTTAAAAACAACATTCTTGTTTGTTTTGCAACTTCATAACGCAGTTTTAAGCCTTCCGTCCGGAGCGAGGCGTCTTCGCGACCTCCGGCCCCCCTTGCGTCTGTCCCCCTCACCGCACCTCGCCCCTGCGTCCTCCCGGATCGCGTATCACGCGCACGTCTCAAACTGCTCCTTCACTGCTTACCCAACTTTCCTTAATGCTGATTCTTGAGATTTTTATCTTCTATGTGCATTTCAACTTTTCTGTTGGAATTTAGGTCTCATAGTTCTTTGCTCATGTCATCCTGTTTTTATTTCATACTGCCTATGCTTTTGTTTATTCCATGTTTACTTCATTCTGCTTTTGATAATTCAGTGTTTGCCTTTTCATGTTTTATTGGTGTGTAAAAATGGATGTGTCTCTTTGCCAGTCACTGAGCATGTAAAACAATTTTCTCCCTGTTCTGGTTTCTTTAACAGGCCTTTTCAGTTTTGTTCCTTCTGTTTAGTTTACTGTTCCTTCTGTCACTCAGTATTTGTCAGAGGGTCTGTGTTTCTTTGTATTGCTTTTGAGCTTTGTTTTGTTGGGTTGCTTCTTATAATTGGCTTTTAACTTCTAATATAGACTCTAACAAGGAAATAGCATTAGGACTGACCAAGGATTTCCCACAGATGACCGAATGAATTGTTCTTAGATGTAGTAAACACCTTTTCTCTGCTCCTTCTCTGGAGAGTTAGTCAGGTTCAGTGTTTTTCAGTGGACCCCCACTTGGCCGTACTGTTGCCATGATGCTTTACTGAGTCTATGAGATAAAGCAAAGTAGTATTCTAAGTATGGATGATTCCAGTGTGGTCTTGGTTACTTTTCTATTGCTGAGACAAAATATCTGAAACCCAAAATTGAGGGAGAAAGGGTTCATTCAACTGACAGTTTGGGAAGGTTTCAATCCATATTTGGCTAGCTTCAAGGCAGAGTGGCGCATGGCAGAGGGCAACAGTTCGTGGTGGTATAGTCGTGGGGGGGACGGGAAAAGCAGTAAGAGTAAAGGAGGAGTGGGGGAATAAGCCTCCTTCTCTCCCTTCTGTTGTATGCAGGCTGCCCACCCCAGGCAGGTGCAGCGCTCACACCCTTAATCCCGGCACTGGACCAGGAATCAGGCACAAACCCTAGAAGCCCTCCCCATGCCTGCATGAGGCTTTGAGGGGACAGCCAGACACAAAGCACAACAAGGGTCTTTTCTATATCTCACACTACACAGAGCGTTACTGCCTCCTATCCCTGCCACAGTGTTTGGCAGGGCCAGGAGAACTGATTTTGGTCCATAGCTTGTGTTTCTAAATCCAACGTACTCAAGCTTTGGCTTAGCTTCTTTTGCACTGTAGGCCTTTTAGTGAGTAACTGGAGAACTGTGTAGCGCACAATCATTTTCCACAGGAGTCCTTATCACTCAGAAGGGTCTGTGCTTCACTGTGAGTTAAAGCAAGTGAGGGAAGACTAGCCAATTTATTTATTTTGGTGAGTGAATGAAAAAGTGGAAAAAAGAACCAGTGTTACTTTCTCTAACAGTTCTGAAATGATGCAGAGTCACTGTGTTCAGAAAGCACAGTTGTAGAGGGACCAGGTATGTAAATCTCTGTCTTAGATTAATTCAAGCACAGTTCTGAGTAAGTACAAGAAATATTGTTTTCTGTGTGGCTACCCTAACAATAAAGTACCAATTAAAATTGATTAATCCTTCTTTACTGTAAGTCTGAGGATATACCGCTGCCGTTTTTATGACTGTCATGATGAGACCTATCAGTCAGGGAAAAGAAGTCATCAGAATCATTTTAGTGTCATGAAAAAATTCCAAAGGTGCTTTCAGAACATACCTTTTCTGCTCTCCATGGCAAATAAAATGATATGAATTCTGAATAATTTTTCATGCTTACTCTGAAGATTTCTCTAATCGCTGTAGGCAGGAGCAGCCATTCTCTGTCTACTCCTGCCTTTGTGTTGCACACATGCTATTGGAAACAGTAAAATAGAGTTCAAACTGTATGCATTAGTTTCTTTGGAAGGAACTGAGGTGAACAAAAATGTCTTTCCTGTTCCTTTTGTGTCTCACTTATGAAAAGCAACAAATATGTCAATAACATAAGGATATTTACTTTATTTTATTTTACTTTGTTTTATTTTTGATACCAGGAATCAAACTCGGGACCTCGTACTTGCCAGGCAGGCACTTGTGTCACGGCACTATATCCCCAGGATATTTATTTTAAATATAAAAAGGTAGCAATTCAGGGGCTGGAGATATAGCTCAGTGGAATAAGCGCTTGCCTAGCAAGCGCAGGGTCCTGAGTTCGATCCCCAGTACCGCAAAAAATAAATAAATAAATAAATAAATAAATAAAAGGTAGCAATTCTTATTGATGTGGAAGCCCACAGCATGAGTTTACTAAACTGTGATTCACTCAGAATTAAAAAGGAAAAGAAGAGAGAAACATCTCTTCATCAATGTATGTTTCTTTATGCAAGAACCATTGACTTCTAAACAGAATGATTTAGGGCAAACTATAGATGTGAAGTTTTTATATTTTTATGAGAATGTAGGAGGTATGCATGGTGTGTACATGACACATTAAAAGTGCTTATTGAAGGAATAGAAAGCAGCTAGTGGGTATTGTGCTGGAGAGGCATTCTAGGAGGTGCTGGGATGTTAAGTGATAAGTTCAGTGAATACAAAAGAGAAATGCGAAGAAGGAAAGCTGTGTTCAGAGGGAAGTCAGATTTTAAAGCTGATGCTCTTCCAGTTGTCAGGAGTGGGTATACAGTTCCTCACAAATGGACAGGCAAAGGGACAGCTCATGGGGCCGGGGGCTTAGCTCATCCGTGCAGCGTGGAAGCCACTCAGTATGATGCCATCAGCCTTAGAAGTGAGAGAGGTGCCTCAGTCAGGTCCTGGACACCTTGACCAGTGCCAGCAAGTGTCAGGCTCGTTGTATGTATCTCAATAAGTGAATGAAAATTAACAAATAAAAGTCCTTTGACAGAGACAGAAGAGCACTTTCAGAGCATCACTAAACCCCGCTACGGACCGCAGGCTCTGTCTTCCGGGCCTCTGGGAAGGCAGGTTTGGTGACTGTGACATGGCATACCCAATGTCCACTACATGGTCCTCCTTTCCTAAATGGATTGGCACCCTTCCAAAAGTTCCTCTGCCAAGGAAACTCTGAGGCCCCAGGAAGGGCACAGCCAGGAGCACACAGTCAAGGAGGCAAAGGCAGTCTCTCGTCTCCTTGCAACTCGCAGTGCTAGTTAGAATGCTGTAGCACTTCTGGTCTCAGTTATGGGCCATGTTATTCTCAGTATGACCTGTAGCTTCCTTTTGAGCAAACTTGTTGAGCATTATTACCAATTTAGTGATATTTGTTCAGCTTTTACTGTTAAATGAGTGTTTCATTGCTCAGTGTCCTAGGATAAGGAACATAGGCCCCTTTCCAGTTTAATTGTGAGAAGAAATACTTGCAAGAACATCCAAACCAAAGTAGACCATTAGTAATTAGTTTGAATGAGCGCACATACATACCCTTAAAATAATTACCGATGAAACAGATCTATATATTGCATAATGTATTTTGATTTGTATATGATGTTAATATTTTAAAGTAGAAGATATGTTTAAAAGATTTAGGAGAAAAGGAAATTTTCAGAAAATGGATTTACACCCAGCAGGCATGAGTGTGGTACTCACAGAAAGTGCCACCAGCCTCGATGTTGAAGACACAGCATGGTATTTGTGTGTGGCTGGAGCCTTGGCGGGTCATAACTTCATTCTTTTCCCTTTGGACAAAAACACACACCATAATTTGCTGATGACTTTTTTAGGGATCACAATTTTAACTTTACCCTGTGGTTTATGGCTTTATGTACAGTATTAGTGTCATTGGGTATATTTTCTTAAAACTGCTTAGATATGTTCAAAGAATGCAAGTAAAGAAAAATGAGAATTTAAAAGAAGTTTATGAAGTCTTCTGTTTACATAGCCTCGGTGATTATAGTGCTGAAGTGTGTACTGTGGAGTAGACTAGCAGTGTGGTGTTCAGAATGCCCAAGCAATAATTGTATGTGATTTTCTCTAACAGTTCAGAAAACCACTTGGGTTCAGTCATGGATGTTCGTTCTGATAACATAACACTTTTTGAAGGAATTGCCATTTTATATAATATTAAATTAACGTTTCAGTGCTTTCATGAGTGTTTATATCAAGTGGCAGATTGATTTTATACTCTTATTGAAGAACACGTCCAATATGAAAGTATAATAGCAGTGGCAGAATTTGGAAAAAGTAATAGCAATTTTATTTCCACTTTCATCTTAGATATGTACAAAATAGTTACGTGTGGGCATGGATAAGTATTTAATACATTCTATTTCAGTTAGTCTCTAGAGGACTAGTAGATTGAAAAACACCTATGGAAATTGAAAACAAGGCTTTGAAAGGGAAAAACAGTTACAGTTGCTGAAAAAGGAGAGCTTTTATTATAACTATGTGGGTATCTGGCTGGTCTTTTAATGGCTTAGAGATACATTCCCACTCAGACGTAGCTTTCTTATTTGCAAATGGGCCTCCGAAATCATTTCAAATGAATTAAAGATCAAAGCTCTATGCCTAAGTGGGCCAGATAAGGGATGCAAATATTGATAAAGTTTCATTTGAATTTTAACTAACTTTTGTTTTATCACTTTTTAAAGAAATAAATATGGGTTTAATATATAATAGCCGTGCTATATGGATTTAAATTTCTTTTTGCTAGGAAGCTAAGCATCACCCACCCTATGTCAGAAACCCCACAGATTCTTGAGGCATGACAAGTGTTAGAAACAAAGGAACAACCAAGGAAAAACAACAAACCTTTGAAAAACTATGTCATTCTAAGGACAGATTTCTTGCTTAAAATATTCATGCTATCAAACTGAAAAGATAGTGTTCAAGATATGTTTTGATCCAAAACAGCCTGCATAGTGCTTTCTATCTTGTCATAATAAGCCGCACAAATAGGTTCAGCTGAGAGAGTGTTCAGGTCTATGTTAGGTATTGGAGATTTACAAAGCAGGGAAAAATCTACTCACTGTGGTCAGGAAATCAAAAAGTTCTCTGCTATTTGCATTTTCAATAGTTATTACTAGGTGTTTTGAAGATTCATGTGAGTTATCCAACTTGTTTTAATTTGTTTGTATTTATTTGTAACAGAAAAGTAAACATTACTCATTTATCAACTGATTCATTCATAGTGTTATCTATAAAGCATATGTTGCCTTGATAGTTTTGTATGATTTGATTCCATTTTAATCATAAACAAGTAAATGAAAAACTTTTACAAAATAAAGATAGCTTCTACATATCCATGCTTGACCTATGGACAAGCAAAAAAGTACATTCTTTAGTGTGATAGAACATTTTTCTCTGATCTGAATGTTTGTGTCCCCCAAACCTAATGCTATACTATATGTGATATTAAGAGGTAAAGCCTCTGGAAAGGTGACGAAGGTATGAGGCTGGAGCCCTCAAAAGGGGATTAGTGCCCTTACAGAAAGTTTCAGAGGAGCTTGTTTGTCCCCTCTACCAAATGAAGACTCAACTCTTAGGTGGCTCTCTAAGGATTGGTCCCTCGTTAGACTGTCGATCTAATGTCTCGATGTTAAACATTCTTGCCTCCAAAACTATGAGAAGTAAGTAACCTACTCAGTTAATGGTATACTGTTGCAGAGTTAAGATGCCAATCAGGCAAATTTCAGTGGTCTTGCAAATTTTCCTAGCATGGAACCAACAGGCTTCAAATAAATGCTGCCTATAGGATAAGAGCTTAGGCTGTTGTGGGGGATTCCAGGTAGAGTATTTAGAAAGCTTTTTGTCCTGTAGGTAGGACAAAATATGTACCTCATTCTCCTCTGATCTCCAAAACCTCTTGTGAAATGGACAACAAATAAGGTTTTTTGCCCTGAGTGATATAAGATTTGAAATTCATTTGTATTATATTTATATAATTTATATTATTTCATAACATATGACTCATAATACAGCTGTTTAATAGTTAGCATAATTAGTACACAGTTCTAGTTCCTCCTACATACAAGCTAGACAAGGCCTTTCAGTGAGAATAGAATGTGGAGATAGCAAATGGGAGGCAGTCACATTTCCAAGGCAGCTCATGGACAGAGAAAATGAGACACACCAGATATGTTTGTTCTTAGCATTGCCTGGCCTGCTGCCTTCCAAGTAAACTTTTCATATTTCGATACCTTAAAATCTGAGGGATACGTTTTCATTGTGAATGGATCTGTTACCCATGAATTGGCATTGGTTCTCCAACCTACATAAACTTCCCAAAGGCATGCAATATTAAAATTTACATTTGTTAATACTGCCATTGATCTCATCAGTAAAGACTTTGTTTATTATGGAACTGCCAAGCCCACTGTGATGGTTACAGGTTTTTCACACTTCTAATTTGTGCTTCAGAGTTTGAATTTATCATCAGCAAAAACTGTGGTAACTGGTTTTCTTTAAAGTGACAATCTCATTTCATTCTTTCAAGAAAAAGTGATATTCCATGTAGAAAGAAGCCAGTTCAGCTTACAGCCTGGTCACCCTGCTGTTTTTCTGGTGAAAAGCATCATGTGTAAGCACTAACACAAGCACGTTATGTGCCCTTCCTATTGTGTCACACAGAGGATTAAAAAGATGCATACTTAAGGATTATACTTAATCAAATTAATAATTTTTACCAGCCCAAAAAGTGTCTTCCTTAAGCCACTATTTTTATTCCTTTTTCATTTTTGTCCATACCGCTTGCTGCCTGGTGAAAGAAACTGACTGCTCTTGCACGTTGGTGCCATTTCTTTGACCTGGTGCTAAGGTCCCCACAGTTTCACCCACCAGCGCTTATGCATAAGTAGTGCAAATGTTAACCCACTGGAAAAGACAGATAATGGCAAGAGTTACTTTGACCATTTTGACCTCATGGATCCTCTGAAAGGGTCTTAGATACTCCCTTGATTGTCAGTCACACTTTGATACTTCCCTGTATGTCTGAATCTCAGTTGCTGAAATAAAATGCCATAAGCTGGGTGGCATATAAGTAACAAACACTGTAATCTCAACACTAGGGGTGGGTAAGGCAGAAGAACGGCAACTTTGAATCCTGCCTGAGCAACACAGCCAGATTCTGTCTCCAAAAATAAAAGGGGCTGGAGATAGAGTGGTAGAATGCCACTCTGTTCAACCTCTAATACTGACAGGAGTGAATGATAGCACACTTCTGAAGTAGGAAAATCCAAGGTTAAGGTACTGATAGTTTTGTCTTGTTTCAGAAGTGACACCCTCTCATGGTGTATGTACACACACGGTGGAGGGAACAACTAGGTTAGCATGTTTTAAATGGACACTAACCCCACTTCGGAAGTCTTTCCTCCTGAATGAATTACCTGTCAAAAGTCCTCATCTCCTAATGCCATCTTATTCATGTTTAGGGTTTAACTTACTAATTGTAGGGAAACACAGGCATTCTAGCACTAAGTATAGGAAAAGTGATCCATAAAGCCAGTGAGACATGTTCATGCCAGTGAAACACCAGTTTTAGGACCCAGAGCATTGTCCACCAGACTGTCACAACTCAGAATCATAAAGCATCAAGAAGAAATAATGATGCTCTAGACTGAGCCCTAATTTTACTAATGAAAGGCAAAACCCTGCGGGCACAGTAACGTGTCCATGGCAGTTGATCTTAACACAACTAAAACAGAAGTTCTCTTTTACCTCTGCAGCTTAAGGTATTGTGGCTTTTGCAAAAGATTTCTGGTATCTCTGACATTCAGTTCTCCCGTTATGTCAAAGATGACAATATCTACACTACGTAATTTAAAGCATGAAAAACATATGACACAACATGCACCCAGTGCTTTCAAACTCCAGGGAAGATCAGGATGTGAAGCCTTTCTCTGAAAATGCCAACATTCTGCCCCTTACAGGGGACTTAGTCTGAGATCCTCCATGAGTTTCACGCTGAGCGTAGCAAACCCACATCAGAGTGTGTTAGAAGAAGAGGAAGTGGGAAGATGAAAGGCTGGAGAACGACCTAAATGGCAGAATTCCTCGTATGTTCTAGAGTACCTATTTGATGACTCCTTCAAAGACCATATTCCACTGAAGTGTCTAAGCGGTCCGCTATTCCAGTTAATTGCAACTTCTCTTTAAATTCAACATAATCCAGCATTGTCTACACAGTTCTGAATCTTAGAGTACAGTGCTGTGAATGTCAGTTCTTACTGGGCTTCAGGTGAATTGGAGACGATATTAATACTCAACATGATTGTTTCTTTTAAAAAGTAAATCCTGCTTTTTCATTTTCTTATTTGTTTCTCCTAAAAACATGATATAGGTGAGAAAGGAATAGAGCATCTCAGAGTATTTGCATTTTATTTTCAGTTTTATTGACAATTCACTAACTATGGCATATCATTGGAAATCATATAGTAAAATCTAAATTAATGCATAAAGAGGAATATCTGACAAATCGTGAAAATTCACTAAATGAATACATGTATCACTTAATAATCAGACTGTTTAAACTGAAAAAATACTAACTTTAAGATTTTTCAAATACCTAGTTATTTACATTTAGCAACTACTTGGAAGAGCACTTTTACTCTTTAATGTAGTACGATCAAATGTTTAAAGTTTTAAACATTACTGCGGTCAGAGACACCTTGCCATTTATCCGCTCAAAGTTCTCGCCCTCACTTTGCCCACTTGGCCTGCGATTCTTGCCATGTTCTGAAGCCGTTTTCGAAGTCTGCTTTCATGTCTTTACCAGATGTGGCTGAAAACACGGTGCATGCAGCTGGAGAGTGCCCGCAGAAGGGCAGCTCATCAGACAACCCCCCCTCCAGCCCTGGCTGCATCAGCTTCTGACTTTCCCCAATTCAGAATGACGTGCAAGGTATAAATCTGAATTGACTCAGGACATTGAGGCAGCCAGGACAGGGCAGCTAGAGACACTCATGAGAGAGGGTTTCTAGAGCTGCTTCAGAGAGTGGGAGGGATAATGAGATAGCTTGTTCAGAGCAACGGGAAGTATTATGGGAAGGATTAATAGCAATGTGTCTTTCGCTGTATAAATAGTTTTAACTGAAGCATTTCCTGTCTGTTGATTTTTTGTTGTTACTGATTCCATGTATTCAATGATTCACATGAACTGTAAGTCTCAGGAAAGGCCTTGAGTTCACTGTGGAGATACAGTCGTAGCTACGCTTCTGATCCACATAGACCATTATGTCGTAAACATGCCAGTGTTCAAAACCTGGATGCAGATCACGTGAGCAGTTAGAAGTGCTCATATTGACATTTATTCCATTTGACCTCAGTGCAGGAATAAACTCATGTACTTTTAACAATTATAAACTATTACAAAATAACTACATCTTACATCTTACAATTTCCAAAAGTCCTTCCACAGTAATGCTGTAGCAAGCAAAACAGGCACTGGGCATTCACACTTTGCACATGAATAAATTAAGACTTAGCACCCTTTATTAATCAGCAGAAATATGTGAACCAGTATTTGCTAATTCCATTCTCTCTATAGTGCATATTTTCTAAAATCATAAAATCTATGAAATGAAATTAGAACAAAATCAAAGGGGAAAATCAATAGCAACTTCTGTGTGTACTTCTGTTATTTAGCTGCATTATGATTCAAGTGAAATGTAGTTCAGAAAGACTTGGCAAGCATTCTGGTCAGTGTACTTTATTAGAAAACCTTCTGTTCATACTCAGATAACCATTAACATGGATCATAAAGATGGATTGGAATGCTGTAAAATGATTTTATTTAATTAAGCATATTTTCATTTTTAATAAGCAACATCTCTCATCCTAAGCTAGGAGATTCTGACAGTGTCTTTATTGCATTTCAGAGCACTATATTAAATCACTTAGAAAGTTCTTAAATAGGTTCCTCCATTCTGCCTTCAGGGTGTGTTCCCTTGCTCTTTGTGCTGCCCAGCGTGTTTCTTCAGATCTTATCATGTCTAGCGGCCTGTTGGCTCCCAGACCAGTGCTCAGATCGCAGCATCACCTGCTCTGACACGGTTATTCCAGCAGCAGTATCTGGTGTAGGATTCCTCCCTGCCTCATCACCCTCAAAGACCTGAGCTGTAGTCGTGTGTTCTTTATAATAATGATCACTTCAATGTTGGCCTCTGGCTTCTACAAGGTAATTTCCTCATGTATATCTTGTTCTGTGTGCCCTTTTGATCGGTTGCAAAGGATTATATACTGTAAAGAAAATATATACCTCTTAAAACTTGATAAAAGGCTCTAGGCCTGGTTCTTGCATTGAAAAGTTATGTTTTTTTATTTTTCTAAATAAGTCATTTTTCATGGTTTTGTACTCAAACTGCTTCTTGTGTCAAAAGGTCAATTATATTTTCCTTGAAAACTCAAGTATTTAATAGATATTTTAACTTCTGTGTCATAAAATTTTTATCTTTCTCTTCTAAATTTTTGTTATTCATTTCTTATGTATGCATTCTTTCTAATCCTAGATATGTGTGTTTTCAGAGAGGCTGCATATCAAGTTAGACAAGTTTGGGTTCTGAAGTCATGAGTTCAAAATCTTATGCAGGAATTGTGATTTAACGAACTTAACAAAATCTGTTGACTTCTCTAAGACCAAGCTTCTTCATCTGGTTAATGAGTATTATTTCAGTGTTTATTATAAAGGTTTGTTGTAAGGATGAAATGGTACAGTGAATATAAGGTGCTTTTCCCAGTGCATAGCACAGAGTGAACTCTACAGGTCAGCCCTTACGTTGCTTTTCTTACTAGAAGAATTAGTACTACTGTGTTTTACAGTTGGATCAGATGTTGTTTGTGATTATCATTGTGCACACCTCAGAAAGACCTATTACAAAAACACAGATGGGAGTGCTTTCTGCACAGAAGGTTTTCCAGTAAAGTACACTGACCAGAATGCTTGCCAAGTCTTTCTGAACTACATTTCACCTGAATCGTAATGCAGCTAAATAACAGAAGTACACACAGAAGTTGCTATTGATTTTCCCCTTTGATTTTGTTCTAATTTCATTTCATAGATTTTTGATTTTAGAAAATATGCACTATAGAGACAATGGAATTAGAAAATACTGATTCACGTATTTCCGCTGATTAATAAAGGGGGCTAAGCCTTAGTTTATGCATGTGCAAAGTGTGAATGTCCAGTGCCAGTTTTGCCTGCTACAGCATTACTGTGGAAGGACTTTTGGAAATTGTAAGGTGTAAGTTCTCCATCTTTCAGTGGAGAGAACTGCAGTGAAAACGCGTATACATACAGTTATGTCGGTAAACGCTATGAAGAAAAACCACGACGTAGAGATGGAGCACTAAGGGGCTGTATCTTTCGGGAGGATGATCGATTTGGGGCTAAACGATATGCGCCTCAAGTTCATATGCTGACTGGGTAAACGCCAGTACAGCGAAGTGTGACAAGACTTGCAGGGAAAACCTGTAAAGAGGTGACTACGTTAAACGAGCCCGTCAGGGTAGGCACTGATCCAGCCTGATTGGTGTCCTGCTGAGTAAAT
Source organism: Dinomys branickii (assembly GCA_004027595.1). Lineage (NCBI taxonomy): Eukaryota > Metazoa > Chordata > Mammalia > Rodentia > Dinomyidae > Dinomys > Dinomys branickii. The sequence goes on from PVLD010004401.1 coordinate 58,140, forward strand.
GTGGACGCAGGAACAAATGCCGGGCGCGCAGGGGCACAGAGCGCTGCACAGGCCACGTGTTTTGGCCACTTTCCTCACCATCAAAACACAATTTTCAACATCCAAAACACAAGGGAGAAGTAGTACATTCTGCCTCACATTTTGGTCCGTGGTCAGCTGGCTCCGAGGCAGAGACAGCATGGTGGAAGGGCTTGGGGTGCAGGAAATGCTGCTGACTGTGGGGGCAGCGAGGAAGCACAGAGGGGAGGGGAGCCCGGGAAGGAGGGACGGTCGCGGCCCACCCACGGGAACCAGCCGTGACCTCCTCAGTGGACTGCGCTGCTTATCGTTCAGCCCACTCTGAAACACACGGGCCTGGTAGGAGAACCCACAGCAGAAACATAACGCAGGGGGAGGGCGGGCCTCCCCAAGCCAAAGAGAAGATCCCTGAAATAGCCAGTGTTTCAGGTACCTGGATTGTGGAGGCCCAGCCTTCAGAAGGGTAACAGAATGAACTGTTACTTAAGCCACCCCATCTGGCATTACCCACGGGGCTTCATAATAACATCCTCAGCACAGCAATTGGGAGTTTGGGGGACGAGCGCCTGTCAGCTGCCCCGTTTCTGGGTGTTCCTACGCATCAGAGCCCTGGAGAACGGGCCGGGCAGGGCCGCAGGGCCTGAGGAAAGGCTTGTGGGGCTCTGCTCACACACGGCGATAGCAGAGGGCAAGGGCTGCAGCGTGCACCAAAGAGCGGGGAGAGAAGGGGCGAGCGGAGGGGAGACAGAGCGCACGGAGACGAACTGGTCTCCTGCAGGTGCAGACGCGCCGACGCTGCTGCAGTGCGCGTTGGATTGCGAGGATGCGAGGGGGCGTGAGCAGGGCAACACCGCATACGTGCGTGCTGAGTCACCTCTGCCCCGGAAGCCGGAAGCCGCACGCTCATTCGGTCCGCCTTCCGCTCGGCTCCTAAGGTTCTGTGATGACTCTGAAGGCCCTGAACAGAGAATCTTAGAGGCAGTATTAAGAGAAACAGATGATTATATGCCATTTACACTATTTATAAATATGACTATTCAGAGCCAGGAAAACTCATGACCCTCTGACAGAAACTATGGTGTGCTGGTTTTCATCAGGTAGCTGCATTATTAAAAGCTCTTTTTTTTTCTTTACAGCAAATACATGTAGTTTCCTAAAGAAACACGTGTCCTGAATGTGTAATAAATACTTGCTATCATACTGCTTTCTGGTAACAGATTATTGAAACTACTTCTTCCAAAGTAGCTTCTGCAGTATGATTGTTTTAGAATAAGCACCAGTGTAAATTTGTTTTGAGGGAGATGTCACAAAGGGATTTTGTGTTTTTGGCAAATGTTGATAAATTATGGTTTTAGAGGACTTTGCTTTATCAACAATGCTGCATGTACTACTTTAAATGTTTAAATACTTAACACCATGGGTTGGATGTTCTCACATTCAGCGTATCATGCTGGTTTTCATCACCATAGAATTTCATAGCTGGAGGTGGCTTAGCGGATTGAAGTCTTTCACGAGCAATCCGTCTTTTTAAAAATGAGTCAAACCTCAAGGGAAAGCCAGAACACTTACAGAAGCACAGAGCAAGTGGCAGAACAAAAAATCACTGGAATCTTTTGACTTTTTGTAGTTTTTTCCTCTTCTTGAAAATAAATAAATAAGTCCTCTTTTAAAAGGTATAGTCATGCTGTACAACAAACTCATTTTGAATTCAACTTTATTTTGTAGCTCTAAACACAGAAACCCCGACATGCAAAGAGAAAGTTGTTTTCTCAAGAAATGTTGAAATATGAAGTCGAAATTTGTCTTTTGCGGACCATGAAGAAAGAAGGGAGGTGGCAGCCGTGGCCTGTTCCCAGTCCGCTTGCCCTCGGGGATGAAGGCCGCAGCCTGAGCGCAGACCTGAGCCTGGCCTTGCCTTGCGCCTCGTGCCGGGGTCCCGGCCCGCATTCTCCCTGCTTTCCCGCTCCTTAGGACCTCTGCTTTACTGGCAGCGCTATGTTTAGTTACTGACTTTCTCTTTTTTTTCTGTAATAGAAACTCTTACAGTGCACATTTTACGTCTCTGTGGTAGTTCGCTACCATACCGGCCCTGCGTTTTATGTAGCATGCTGTAGGCCATTAGGAAATGTAATGTGAATGTGTGGCTTTGTGAGTAAATCACTGTGTGACCAACACAAAGGAATTATCTGTGATCAAAATGTGGTTTAACAAAGCCTTTTGCTTTTTGCCTTTGGATGTGACTGTAAAACATATGGGACTCTTAAGGCACATTTTAAGGGCACAGAATTGTAAAATAAGCCTTAAAGAGGTATGTGAACTAAATAGAGTTTTCCAGGTGGTATGGGGTTGCAAAGCAAAAATTCAGAAACCTTGGAAAGGGATCTTTATTTTCATGGATAAACATGGAATATGTACCATTGCATGTTATTTTGCACTAACATAAATCCCTTAATATATTTATATGACAAAATAATGCATTTTGAAAATTTGAATACTATTAAGAACTTCAGTAAAATGCGTATTTCATGTAGGATACATATCATGTGTCATATACCCTGTACCGCTTAATCTGGACACTTTGAATAATTTCTAGTCTGTGACATTCACCAAACCACGTACTCAACAGATTATCTAGTTGCCATCTTCAAAAGAAACTATAATACAGCAAGATTACAAGGTTCATCTACTTGAAATCCTTTTTTTTTTTGGAATGATGCAAGTCAGTACATACGTGACCTCTCTGAATCACACCACCAGACAGTGGAATTTAGGAGAAAAGGCAGTCATGATTCAGAGAGACTTAGTGAGTGAACATCTTAGGACTGTTGTGACCTAGGTCACTCACCCTGGGTCTTTATCTGTTAAGATAAACTGCCCTTTGTAGTTTAAAGGAGAATTTATATGTCAAGCACCTAGCACAGTACCCAGCCAAAATTATTCAATAAATATTAGTTTCCTCTGCCTTTCCTTAGTTTTTCCCTCTCCTGATATAATGTCCAGTTACAGGAACCTTGTAATGTTGATGCCAAAGCAATCTATATGTTGATCAGTCATTGAGACTGTAAATCATATTAATTTAGAAAAAATGTGAAGCAAGATAGAACAGCTCCAGTGACAAAATGTCTCAATCAGTGCCTCTTACATTAGCAACAGAAATAGAAAAGATGTAAAAGAGAAGGAAGAAAGGGAAAGAGGAAGAGAAAGAAATTCATAATTAGAATTTGAAATGTCAGGATCATGGCTATTAGTACGAAGACTCTATTGAATCTCTTGTGGGTGCTCCTCTGTGAAGCACCCAGTAATTTAAGGCTAAAGATAGAATGTGAAACATTTCAGAAAAAAATGGAGTTTTAAAATCTGTTCAGGCAGAAATATTAGGAATGCCATATATACTCTTTATTTTTATCTGAAGCAAATATAATCACATGTAATTGTTAATGCTGCTAGCTGCAAATAAGATTGTGCATGTGTGATGTTCATTCTCTCCATTTTTCGTTCTGATCTCTCATTATCCTTCCAAGTTGCATTGATATGAACCCATTAACAGATGTTATTGCTAATTCCTGTGGCTGAATATTTCAGAAGAAATCCTTTGACAGCTGCACTGCCAACATGCAGACGGCAAAAACTTATGCCTTTTGGCCCACATCCTAGGAGACGGTTGACAGGAGACGATTTCCTCACACACTTAGACTGACCAGCCTTCTGTGCATTACATATGTGCCCGAGTCCATGGTTGGAGGTTCACACGTGAGCAGCCTTCTTAGCATTAATGTCCAGAAATGTCATCTCTGGCCATTTGTAAAGTGAGTTCTTTGGAAAGACCAGTTGCTGTGGCTGGTGGAAGCACTGACACAGGTCATTCTCCTCATGGTTGTTTCAGAAAGAATAAAAACGCTGTAATCTAAAAACAACTCAGCTGCAGTTTTGGAAATTCACTGAGTAAAGAGGCTGAAAATAGATACTTCAAAATGTCAGAGTGACTTTCTTTCATCAATCTTCTTTTTGAGACAGGGTCTCGCTATGTAGTTCAGGATGGCCTTGAGCTCACTGTGTAGCCCAGGCTGGTCTCAAACTCACAAGGATACTCCTTTGCCAGCCTCTTGAGTGCTGCAATTACAGGCATATGCCACCAAGCCCAGCACCTCAGTATCAAAAAATTAATTTACAGTGATTAATTCTAAAAGATTTGTTTGATCAAATTATTGGTGGTCATCTGGGACAGCACTGTTGTGTCTGAGGAGAGGATTTGATCCTCTTGGGCTCGTGCATACACTTTGCCACTGGGTCACAGAAAAGAAATATTAAATATCTAACTTTGTGATCTGAAATACTGATCACTTTTAACTGACAAATAGAAGTGAACTTGTAATATAATATCGTGACTATCAGTATCCAAACAAACAATAAATAAGTAGTCATAGACTTTTCCTGTGAATACTACAAATGATTTGAAATAAATTTTAGCTAAAATGGACATTAAATAAAAGGCAAGCTTCTAAGTCTTCGTAAAATGAAGCACAATATAAAATTATGGAAAGACGATGAAAACTTTATCAGTCATTTTAAAAGTTAACTTCATGATGTAATCCCAGTGCACAGGAGGCTAAGGCAGGAGGATCACTGTAAGATCTTCCATCAGCCACGGCAAGTCGTCCTCCCCAAGCACTCACTTTGCAGAGGGCCAGGGATGGCATTTCTGGGCACGAGCTCTAAGAAGGCTGCTCACAGCTGCACCTCCAGCCGTTCGCTTGGGTTATGTGGGAGGCAGGGGCCACCGCGCTGCAGCGTGAGTCCAGCCAGCCTGAGACGCACAGGGAGGCCCTGTGTGCAAACACAGGAAAAAAGATTAATTTCATAAAACTAGTAGCCACTAGCAATCTGTGTTCAAAGAATGAAACTTCTAAATCATAAACTGCCACTTTGTTTTATACTGTAGATGTTAATTATGAACAACCTAAAGATATCTGTTCAGAAAGGTATTGCTATTTTGTTGTTGTTTCTTTTCTTTTTAAATAAACTCTTTTGAAAGTGAATTTTATACACAGCTATAGCGATTTTATATATCTCTATATACCTATAGATATAGATATATAGATATATTAAGCTGAACAATGTAGAATTTTTGTTTGAGTCAGTCATCAAATTATCAAATCAGAAAATTAGATGTGATTTTACGCAGTGTACCAAGAGGCCAGGTCTGCGACTGAGTACTGTGGGACTTAGCTGATACACAAGCCTTCTCTGAGAATATGTATTACATGGCAGCTACAAACAGCACTAAAGGGAAGAACACTTAAAATCTAAGAAACGTGTATGTGCTCTAAGACTGCTAACTTAAAAAAATCAGAATGTGTTTCATTCACTGAAACTAAGAAACAGAACTGCTGAGGTCAGATATTTCTTCGCTATGACAAGGGCATAACGACTGCTTAAACATGAGCAGACTGGATAAACAAATTCATAAAAACGCAGTTTTCATTTTCCTTTTAATTTAAAATAAAAAGCATATAAAGAGTTTTCTTGCATTAAGTAATTAAGTATATGAAATCTGGCAGTGTTTTCTATTTATATGCTGCAAATATTTTTAAAGTTTGAGTATCAACTGTCTTAGTTTCTAAAACTGATTCAGTTATTTAGAATGTAAAAATGATGGCACCCTCATGTTCCATGTATGGAAAAAATTCCACATACACTGACCCCACTAAAACGAATAAAGCACAGGGCGCCTTTTCTACCACATTAAAAACTGTTTGTAAGTTACTTCTTCCCTGCTCCACGTCCAGTATTTAGATACTTTGTGAGCCTGTGTGAAAGACTGAATTTCGAACTTGTAGGCCACAAATGCCACTTTGTTGCACAAATGTGGTATGACAAAGAGTGTACTTTGCTCCATGATAAGACTAACAAATCTTCCTCTACGGAGACCCATCACTGGCTAAAAATCTAAATGTAAGGCAGCACCCTCTAAGTCTGGACGTCTGTTGCTGCTTGGGAGTTGACTGTGGTGGTGTCTGTATGACAGAAGCGCCGTGTTAGAAATGACCCGCCAGGCTCTGCAAGACCAGAGGCTGCAGGGGTTCTGCATTCTCCAGAGCCCTTTCTCGGGGTTTAGGGCGCTCACATTCTACCCTCAGAATGCATATTTGTCCCCAAAGTGTGCAGAACAAGCTCAGAACACAGGGACTAGGAACTACTAGGTCTCATTAAGGAAGCCGACCCGCGATAAAGAGCGAGCAGCTGCGTGTTAGAACGGGCTGGATCAGACTAGCGGTGCAAACAGTGATGTCACTGTAAACAGCATAACAGGCAGGCAGAAATAGCTGAGAGCAAGTGGGGCCCTCAGAAGACTGCATTTGCCCGTCGTATCATGCAGTGCCGCTGGCGTGGTACGGTGTTTACAGTTACTCGCCAGGGCTCGTTTAGCGTCTCTGCATTGCCAGAGTAAGCCTGTGATGATGAAAACTGTGTTTGTGACTCTTGACGGCACAACTGCTGGTACTTAAACACCACTTATATCACATTATATTTGTGCAGTTATTTGCATAGCTACTGTGTTATTGTTAATTATAAATTTGAGAGGAAGACGAGTAAGAACATTCCATACTTCCCCAAAACTTTGCTAAGCATAAAAGTAGGAACAGAAAGAACAAAAAACTCACTTTTTTGCTTACTCTGGAAGAATACTCAGCAAAGCGCTCTTGACCTCTTCAGTGACACTAGTTATGGGAGGAGATGCCACCCATCCTCCCACTGCATGCTTCAGAACCGGCTGACTGTGGAGGACTGTCAGCATCGCTTTGAAACACCGGGAAAACGCTTGAAATCTTCCTAATGGATCGCTCTTCAGCAAACCCAGAAAGCAGGGCAGGAATTTTCCTTTAGGCCTTACTCATCATAACAAAGTGGTTCTTCAGCACTGGATCTTAAATTTTAAAAGTTCTCTGTTTAGCAAAGGTGACAGATTTTATATGGTTTTTAATTAAAATTTTAAATGCAGCCATAGCAGGAATTTATTATTTCGTTGGAATATGTTTGACATATATATGGCCTGGTATCTTTTTGTAACACTTGGAAGTTGCAGATTTTTCTCTAGCGATTACTATTGAACTGTCTTAAATTTATGTGGGCTATTATTATTACATTAATCTTTTAATGATTTCTGCAGAATACTAAGTCTCAATAAACAAAAAGCATTCTGTTTAAAATGTATGAAAGTGACCAATTTGCTGAAAGGGTCTGACTGCTTGAGTTTGGTTTGAGTTTCTGAGAATTTCAGTGTCCACCCCTTTCCACATCCCCAAACTACAGAATCCTTTTTTGGAAGCATCTTCCAGGTATAATGTTTAGCAAAACACACTCTAGGTAAACAGTACTTTCTAAAGTTTTTATGCAAAATCAATGCAAATGAAATTTGAAGATTTTTCTGTACAATGACTTCTCTGATTCATATAATACTTGAAATCACTGCCTAAATCATTTGTGGAAGACTATAAATTCAGTCACATAGCTAGTTGGATTTTTTTTCATATAAAGAACTCTTTGTCTCTGACTTTGCAGCTTGGTTTTAATAGGAAAAACCTAGGTTGGCCTACATAAGTGGTTCTAATCTGCTGGCAAGGTGTCACCATTTCTCACACTTTGGTTAGTTATAAGTATCAACTCTACAGAACTCCTGTCCCATATTCTGCTCTAATTGAGAGATTTTAAGCTGGAAGAAGTGAAAATTTTAAACAGCAAGAGGCATCTTATTAAAGTGTGAAATATGGGGCTGCTATTTTGTTAAATTTACTTTATATTCTTGTGACTTTCTTAAATCATTTCCATACATCACCTAATTTGCCCCGACTTCAAAATACACTGCTGTACTCCAGCGCAGTACAGTTTCATGCAAAGTAATTCCCAGCAGGACTCCCCTCATTCCCAGCGCTGACTGCCCCGGACATGATGACATGGATGCACATGCAGGGGAGTCTCACTGTTCCCTGCAGTTCAGGGCTTTGCTCGTGAGGCACGACACTGAAGATGGTGCCGTGTTCGTTTCGTTATTTAGGATGAAAATACAAGTCAGGATCCGCCAGATTAGGAGACAGAGAGCGTAAGGGTGGGAGCATTGTCAGCACAGTGCTTGGCTGCCTTCTCCCCACACGCTGGGGTTGCCTCGCCCTCCAGGAAGTTCCACCATGGTGAGTTACCGGGAGATTTAATAGGGTTTCATTATATGGACATGTTTCGCTGAGCCATTAATCACATGATTGAACTCAGCCTCCGTTATTTACATAGTTTCGAGATCATCACTGTATTTTAATTTTGTTGTCTTAGCATTAGACCCTTGGAGACACATTCCTATGGAGCTCCCTTTCCGTTCTTCAAGGCGCAGCAGTTTTCGGGTCTGAGTTTCGCAGGTTTTTCTGCCTTTTCCTCCTTTGCTCTCCGTTCCCACTCCTATTAATTCCCTGTGGTAGCCTCACTTCTCTGCCCTTCTCTCTCTCAGAATTAGCTTCTTACGTGAGTTGGGAGGATGTGAGTGAGGACCCAGTGACCTTCTGTGAGAAGGAAACGTGCACTCTGCCGATAATGGTTCAGCGGGGGCCACTTCACGGTCTCAGGTTCTGCACCTTCCTACAGCTTAGCACTCAGGCGCTAGAGATCCACCTAAGTGGAGTTTTGTGTCAGTAAGTAGAGTACTTAACAAGGAACTGTGTTCCCTTACATAATCAGATTTTTAAGAACTTTTTAATAAAATGTTTAGTTTTTCTTGTTGCACCCACTTTTTACCGGGATTTGGAGGGATTTTGTTGTATGGTTGAATACATTGTTTAATGCTCTCAACTTCATTCTCGTATTAGATCCAGGCAATAGATTAGTGTTTGAATTTGAATAAAGATGTATCTCTTTCTGGTGTTAGCAGAATAACTTCATTTCTAGGTAAGGATAAAAAATTATTGGAATTTCAGAATAAAATTCATAAAAATTATATTTAAACATGGTCAATATTTATTTTAAATATTTCTCTAATGTAAACTAGCAGTAGTCAATGTATTGGAAATATTTTTCCTGAATAAAATGTTTATTATGTCCGCATTCATGTAGTGTTGGTTAAATAAAAATAATTGATTTGTCTTATAAATGCGGACACTTCACAATATGTGGCCATAGTTTTGCTCCATGTATCTGAAAGATGAGATAAACTCTTTAATTGGTGGATTAATATATACATTCTAGGTTCTATTTGCTTTGTTTTCAGTGTATTAAGTCAGAGCTTAAATTTCCCAAAATGTGTTTGTTTTGCATGTAAGCTTTTGCATGTTTAATTTCTAAAATAATAGCATTTAGAATTTGTGATTATGCTGAGTAGACACTTGACTATGTCATTCAGCAATAATACTGCCAGTAACACCTTGTACCTAACCATTTTATAATATATAGAACTTTTTATTATGATTATTTATATGTATAATTTCACCATGAATTGTGAGGTTTAAAGAATAGGAAGGCATAATTCATTATCCCAGTGTTGTGTTTATGTTAAGGTTTGCATGTAATGTCTCTCTCAAAAGTGTCATTTGCTCAGAGATGAGGCTTCTGAAAGGTGATTGGATCATGGTGTGCTATGCTTATCAGTAATTTACTGATGAGCTCATACCTGAATGTGCAGTTAGGGAGATTAGCATTTCTTAGAGGCAGATTACTGAAGACCACATCTGGAAGGGTGTGCTATTGGCCCTAGCTTCTCTCCCTTCTCACTGCTCTGTAGTTGGTGTGAGTGAGCAGCTTCCTCTGCCGTGCCCTTCCACTGTGCCATTTCTATTTGAACCAGCTGACCATGGACCGAATCCTCTGAACCATGAGCCTAAACTTACCTTCCTTCCTTTAAATTGTGAGTGTGGGATATTTTGTCCCAGGGGCGGGAAAGTGACTGGTACAGGTTGGCAGTAGCTACTGAGGAAATCTTCTTTGTCAGAATTAACTAATACAAGTATCATTGGGCCTGAGTTCCCTCGTTCTGTACTCTCGTTCCTGTTTTGTCTTTAGCAACCATTGATGTGAATCCAACAAATGTTCTTCTCTTTGGTCTGGTTGACCAAATTTTGATTCTCTCTTGGATCACTGCTATCTAGACTCCTAAAAAAGAATCGTGTTGTAGTTCTTATCAGACATTAACAGAAGAAAGATTTCCTAGGGCCAGGAGACTTTTTTGACAGATAAATTTCCCCAGAAGTTTCACAATGTGAAGGTAATGAAAACAGTTAATTATAAAGATTTATAGCTTGTCACCTAATTCTTGTAAGCTTTTTCTATTACATATAGATGCTTTCTCTTAAAAATCTCTGCACTATATATTCAGGTAACAAAATTAGTTAAGTGTGGTGATGTGTTTAATGAAATTTAGTAAAAATAAGACTTAATTTTTGGTGTATTTTTTAAATAAAAATCATTTAGATGGAAGACAGCAAGAGTTAAATATTATCACAAGGTTCAAGTATGAATACTTGTTTATGCAAGTATTATTTTTAATATTGTATTTTCCTGTTCTTATAAGTAATGTACTAACATTTATAAAATTAAATACTTACAAAGGTTAATTTTACTTTCAGTTGTGTTAAACATGACAAAAAAGGTTTATACTAAATAGTATTTAATAAGAAAAAAAATGAAACAAGGATATCATTAGACACACGTACAGTTAGTTTCTCCTTTGTTTGCCATCCTTTCCATACGTAGTACAGTTTCATTTAAACTTTGCCATTGAGTTCTGATAAACTTAATGTACTGAATTAGTGGTGATACATGCTACAAGTAGGAAGAAGAAAGGACAAATGTGTCACTTTTGTTTGCTGTGAATCCACCATTGTTCACTTGGCCTTTGGAGTACTTAGTAACTAACCTGAATGAAGCCAATCAAATGTTGCTTTCAAGTTCCAAACAAAACTATTGGAAAGGATTTGGTCACTAAAGGACCTACTCATCAGTCATGGGCTTTGACTGACACCATGCACTCTGTGGGCATTGTGAGTCCCGCCTGAGTTCAAGGCACCATTAGCTAGCCGGTGGGGGAACTAGGACTGGTGCCCTGTGCTCTGTAGACATTGTGAGCTGTGCCTGAGTTCAGGGTGCATTTAGCCAGCTGCCTGGAGAACTCGGAGTGGTGCCCTGCGCCACGCGGTTACTGTGGGTTGTGCATTCACCATCAGCCAGCTGCCTGGGGAGCTCAGACTGGCACTCTGCACTCTGTGGTCATTATGGGTCATGCATGAGTTCTGGCTGCCATCAGCCAGCCACCTGGAACAACCACTGGGTCACAGGTGAAGTTAAAGAAGAAATTAAACAGTATCTACAAACAAACGAAAATGTAAATACAACTTAACAAAATCTGTGGAATGCACTGAAAGCAGTCTTCAGAGGGATGTTTATAGTAGGAAACTCACATATGAGGAAAACAGAACGGGAACAAATAAATAGCCTAATGCTGTACCTCAGACTTTCAGAAAAGAAGAACAAGTCAAGCCCAAAGCCCAAAGAAGGGAGGAAATTATAAGGATGGGGGCAGAAATTAATGTGATTCAGACAAAGAAAACACTACAAAGAATTAATGAATCAAAGGGTTGGTTGTTTGAAAGACTAAATAAAATTGATAAACCCCAAGCTAACCTTATCCAAAAAAAAAAAGAAAGAAAGAAAAAACTCAAATTCATGCAATAAGGAATGAAAAGGGTGAACTCACTATAGATCAATACATACTTTGAAAATCATTACTCCCATAGGATGGAAAACATAGAAGAAGTGGACATATTCCTAGATAAATATGAATTACCAAAGTTGAATCAAGAAGAAATAAAAATCCTGAGTAACTATAACAAGTGAAATTAAAAATGTGCTTAAAAACCTACCAGCAAAGAAAAGCCCAGGTACTGATGGATTCACAGCTGAATTCTACAAGACATTCAGAGATTTGATACCAATTCTTCTCAAACTTCAGCGAAATTGAAAAGGAAGCAATTCTCCCTAACTCATTTCTGGAGACAAGAATTATACTGATACCAAAACCAGAGCAAGACCCAACCAAGAAAGAATTACATGCTCATCTCCCTAATGAACATAGATGCAAAGATACTCAATAAAATATTATCAAACAGAATTCAGCAAATCATCAAGAAGATTATACACCATGACCAAGTGGGATTCATACCAGGGATGCAGGATGGTTCAATATACACAAATAAATTAATGTAATACACCATAGCAACAGAGCCAAAGACAAAAACTACATGATCATCTCAATAGATGCAGAAAAAGCTATTGACAAAGTCCAACACTCATTCATGATAAAAATAAAACCTACAGAAAATAGGAATAGATGGTCTTTACATCAATCTGATCAAAGCCATCTATGACAAGCCAATAGCCAACATCATACTAAATGGCCGAACACTGAAAGCTTTCACTTTAAATTCAAGAACAAGACAAACATGTTTGCTGTCACCACTCCTATTCAACATAGCTCTGGAAACATTAACCTCTCTAGATCTGTGATGTAGCAGAGCAATTAGATGAGATAGAGATATAAACAGAATAAGGATAGGAAAGATGTAAAACAATCACTATCTGCAGATGACACGATAGTCTACATGGAAGACTCCAAAAACTCCACCAAAAGACTCCTAGAATCAATCAACAAATTCAGTAGTATAGCTGGATACAAAGTCAGTACTCAAAAATCAAAAGCATTCCTATACACAAACAATAAACACACTGAGAGAAATTAAGGAAACCATAGCTTTCACAATAGCATCCAAAAAACTGAAATACTTAGCAATCAACATAACAAAAAGAGTGAAAGATCTTTACAGTGAAAACTATAGTACTCTGAAAAAGGAGACTGAAGTTTTCAGAAAATGGAAGGGTATTCCTTGCTCATGGATTGGAAGACCCAGTATTGTGAAAATGGCCATACTTCCAAAATTGTTGTACTGACTCAAAGCAATCTCAATTAAAATACCTTAGTACACCTCACAGATCTGCAGAAAACATTCCTAAAATTCATGTGGAACCAGAAAAGACCCAGAATAGCCAAAGCAATCCTGGAAACAGAGACAAGTCAGGTGACATCATAATCCCTTACTTGAAATTATACTACAAGGCCACTGTGATAAAATTAGTGTGGTATTGGGAAAAAACAGACCTGAGGATCAATGAAACAAACTGGAAGAAGCAGCAAAACCACAAACACACTTAGCCAACTTATTTTTGACAAAGGGGCCAAACAAGTTCACTGTAAGAAAGATAGCCTCTTTAAGAAATGGTGCTGGAAAAGCTGGCTCACCACATGCCAGAGACTGAATCTAGACCTGTCTTATCACCTTGTGCCAAACTCAAATCAACATGGATCAAAGATTTAAAAATTAAAACACAAACACTACATCTACTGGAAGAGAAAGTAGGTAAGAATCTTGAAGACATAGGGGTAGGCAGAGAGCTCATGAACAAAAACCAAACTGCACAGTAAATATTTGAAAGAATTAACAACTGTAATCTCATCTTATTGAAAAGTTTTTGCACATCAAAAGAAATCACCAACGGAATAAAAAGAAAATGCACAAACTGGGAAAAAATTTTAGCCAAATGTCCCGCAAAGGACTCCTGTCTAGAGCATATAAAGAACTAAAAAACTTGAGCCTCCCCCCAAATTCAAAGACCCAATCCAAAAATGAGCATCTAAGCTGAACACACACTTCTCAGATAAAGAAATACAAATGGCAAATAAATACATGAGAAAATGTTCAACATCATTAGTCATTTGAGAAACGTAAATTGAAAAACACTGAGATTCCATCTCACCCCAGAGAAATGGCTGTCATCAAGAAATCAACCAATAACAAATGCTGATTGGGCTGTGCAGAAAAAGGAGCCCTTCTCCACTGGTGGAGAGAGTGTAGACTGGTGCAGCCACGGTGGAGATCTGTTTGGAGATTTCCTCAGTAAACTAGGAGTAGAGCTCCCATTCAACCCAGCTATTTCCCTTTTGGGTATTTTCCCAGAAGAACTACAAACACCATACCACAGCGATATGTGTGCACTCATGTTTATTGCTGCTCAATTTCTAATAGCTAAATGGTGGAAGCAACTCAAATGCCCATAAACTGAGGAATGGATAAAAAAGATGTGGTAGTTTTACATAATGCACTATTACTTAGCTGTAAAGAAAGATAAAATTGAGGCTTTCATAGGTAAATGGATGGAACTGTAGTCCATATTCATAAGTGAAAATAAATGAGACCCGCATGTGTAAATACCATATTGCCTCACTAGTATAAGAACCTGAAAGAGTGAATAAAATCTGAAAAGTATAACAGATATTGAGAGAGAGAAAGAAGCAGCTCAAAGTGAAGGAACAACTGGGATGAGGGAAAAGAGAAAAAGAAAGAAGGTTTATATATGTCACACACAGGGTAGCTGGGAGAATTGTACTGACTTCTATTGCCTTATCAAAAGGAACAATTAATGTTTAATTGTTTGATCAATCTTACATGTTTATGTTTGTTTAACTGAGTAACCAATTTGAATATAACTATATGTAATACAACAACCATTGTTAATTTCCTGTCTGAAAGTCTGTATTGCTTGTATTGTCTGGGTGTTGTTTTTCTTATGTATTTGTTTGTTAATGTACTTTCATTCTTTTATCTTTGAAACAAAAAAAAAATCATGGGTTTTACCTCTAGTGCTCTTAAAAAACATGGAATTCTTGTTCACTTTAAAATTTTTTTCAAAGCTTAGCTGAGCAGCTCCTCTCATAGAGAGGATTTTAGCCTATGGCCTTTGCCTGGCTGGGAAATCACTGATGCTAACCCTACAAATCTTGCTCCTGTTTTTTTTTTTACCAAATTTTGATGCTTTCTTGAATAGTTCCTATTTAGCTTTCTGAAAGAGAATGTTTTGTGTTGATTTTACCCCCACTGGATGTATAGATGTGTGTTTTCCATTGATAATGGCCAAATGGATATATCTCTCTGATGTGTAGCAAATATTTCACAAACTCTGATTTCTTTTTTATTCAAGCCCTAATTTAATTATATAGAAAGAATGTCTTAACTAATTGGAACCGAGCACTGTCTCCTGCAAATACTGCATTGATGCTTCCTGAGGTCTATTTCTCCCTATCAGGCAAATAAACATCAAAATTTGAAGTGACCATAGTTCTCACGAACCCAGTACACTGAAGGTTTGTTAATGAGTAACTGGTTTGGCCCTTGGGTGCGCACGTCCATCTCGTCCGCATGTCCTTTCCCTTGTATGACTCGCTCCCTCTTAGGGTTCCTGTATAAGTCTTACAGCACGCCTATGAAGTAGCACTATTTACCTCCATTATATGTACAAATGAGCATCATTAATCCAAAAATACAAAAATCTCTAAAATCCAAACCTTTTTTGAGCACCAACATAGCACCATAAGTAGAAGATTTCATAAATTGACTTTATGTGACAGGTTTCGGTCAATACAAAGGCACACAAAACTATTGTATTCAATTCCTTTAAGACTGTGCACAAATGAGTTTCATGTTTAAACTTGGGTCCCATTGCCAAAATATCTCATTATGTATGTACAGGTATCCCAGAATCAGTAAAGAAGGCTGAAGTCTCAAATGTTTCTGGCCCCAAGCATTTTAGATAAGGGATTCTCAGCCTGTACTAGGAGCACACTTGGCAAGGATCCTGCCCTGTTTACCTTTATATTCCTGGCAATTCCTATTGCAGTAGGCACATGTGGACGCCCAGTAAACATCTGTGATAGGACAGAAGACGAGGAGGGTAAGGCACAGAGAGGAACAAATTTTTAAGGTGCTAAGTATCTCTACCTGAGTTATTCCATAGAATATTTGGCCATGTTTATTCCAGTACCTATGCCTTGCTCTTCACATGGTAGTTTTTAAGTTCATAACTGTGCCATCTGGCTTTTATTGTGTTGTCAAGAGTTACCATGATGCAATCCAGACTAACACTTGTTTCTTAAAGATACTTGAAAGAGATTTGGAGTGTTAGACTCTCATAGTATCATAGTATAAAACAAGAAGCCCCGTAAGTAGGGTCACAGTGGGAAAGCAGTGCTGCTTAAAGGTGACTCCGGGGATCTGTGAGAACAGAGAAGCACAATGTCCATTCATTGGGACCTCCCCATTCTTGCGTGAAGAGGCCTGAGGTTAAAATTGTCATGACATCCGTTTTATCTTCATATCTCTTGTTCTTAATCCAATGACCAAGAAAGCAATAAATGGGAGTCGAACCATGGGATAATTCTCCAGAGAAATGTCAAATATAAAAATGTAAAGTGTTAAGGATTTGACCTGTGATCGTATTGAGTTAGGAAACAAAAGACTGCCTTCGGAGGGATTTAAAACTCTTTACTGACATCTCTAGAACAGATGTGAATAAGTCTGTCCGTCCCCCTTAGTCATATAACTGGAGAATGTAATTTGAAAAATGAAAGAAATTGATCTGGCTACTTAAATTTTTTTCAGAGGTTGAAGGCAGAAAGACTTCAAAAGCCATCATCTCACATTTAGATTCCTTAGTACGGCACCCCCCTTATGTGCATAGAAGGGATTCTCTGCTAGCTAACTCAGCTTCTAAGTTTTACATGCTCAGCTCCTTTTCACACCTCTCTGGATGAGCAGCACGGTGAGATGCTTTCAATCACTGACCCGGTGTAGGACTTCAGTAACACTGGCAGCTTTCCTCTGGGTGCAACATACTAGAAGGGTAAAGACTCAAATGTTTTTCACATGGGGTAAGATGCATAATAATGATAATAACAGATAATAGATAATGTTTATTTGTAAATTTGCATCTCTGGGCTGTGTTTTGAATATGTAATCTAATCTTCGCAGCATCTCCCTGGAGTAATGGTTACAATTTCCAAGTCTTGGAGGAGGAAAATGAGGCTTGAAAACATTAAATGACTCATCCAGATCACACATCTAGTAAATGACCAAGCAGATATTTCCTAATCAGTGAGCGTGTGTTAGCTGAACAGTATTTCTTTACAAAGCGCATTGCTCAGTAAGACTCATTTCCTCAAAGATCTCAAGCAGTAAGGGCCTCTGCTCCATATACGCCCCCATTTTGTCAGACAGGAGTAAGACTCTTCTCCCTTCTCTCATTATTATTCATACTTCTCTTTAGCTGCAGGCCATCTTTTCAGTGTACTCGTTTTGCTCTGACTTGATTACAAAGTTCCCAGCCCAGAAACACGCTTAAAGCCGGGTGTCGTGGCATGTACCTGTGATCAGCATTTGGGGTGGGGGAGGCAGAGCAAGGCAAGCCAGAGGCCAAGCTGGGGTGCACAGCACGACACCAAAGGTTAGTCGTCTGCGTGATTTAGGAGTTCTCATTTAAATTACTCCACAAGTTAGACATCCCCTTACAACTTCCCTCAGGATTCCTCATTTTAGGTCACTAAGTGTACTAATATTCCTATAAAGCGAAGAAGATTCATACACGTTCTTCTTTGCTGTGCACTTTGATCAAAAGATGATTCTCCAATCTCTGTCCCTCACTCCATTTTGCTCTGTCTCACAATTCGCCACTAGGAAACCTCCCCTGATTAACTGCATTCTGCTCTGGCCAGAACTTTGTAGGCCCTCAGAACAGGCCCAGCACCCAGATGTGGAAGAGAAAAACGATGTAATACAGCCTTTGGAAGAGACGCAATGTATGCTTCTGCTGAAATCACACACTGGTGGGTTTCATGCGTGTAAAGATCTGTGTGTGGCTCTGCTGTGTTCTGAGCACTGTCATCGACGTGGTCAGGTGTTGCCTTGTGCTGGCCTTGCTAATCCCGTGGCTATTCCCTGGTTCTTTCAGTGTTATTTCCTATGCTTTGGAAGCTTCAGGCTGCTTAGCAAGTGGCTCAGAGAAAGCTACTTTCTTATGCCTAGAATTTTGACTGTAATCTATTTTCTTTGCTGCCTTCTACTAAATAAAAAAGATAACATTAAAAGTCAGGGAGATGTTTGCCACTTAATTATCATGGTGATGGCTGACCTTTTCCTCAAAGCGCTGTGTTGAATTCATTCTTTTAGGAGACATTTAATTTTAGTTGTATCTTCTGTGCAAAAAATTTAGCACATGGGATACTGAGCTAATGCTATATTATTTTCAGTGAACATTTAATTTAACATTTTGTTATGTGACTATACTTTTTGACTTAATTTTCTGCTCTGTAACTTTCTAATTTTTTTCCTTCACCTCTTGCTTTTGTAGCAACAAGAAAAACGTTATGTCATGTTTTTGTTCCTTCCAGAGCAGCTCGCTCTTTTCTGAACATGCTAAACTGCACCTCTGTACACACTGGCCTCATGCACATAAATTATCAAATCTTTGAATGTAGTGATGTTACATTTTCATATTTTATTGCACTAAATGTAGACATCCAAACCAGAAACTAAGCTTCAAATGTACAGTACCTTTTGTTACATGCTTTTCTGCCAAATAATGGAGCTTTATTTTGTCCTTTCTAGCTATTTTGTCAATCTCAGACAGAGGAGAAGGCAGCAAGTTTTAAAGGGTAAGGAGCTATTAAAAGTCCTATCTCTCCCGAGGTGAAACCCCAGGGCTCCAGTTTTAGAAGACCTAAGTGGAAGAAGGGGAGCCTGACGTACTGCAGGAAGACGCTGGCATTCCACGTGGATGTATTGGGCTCCCTCGTGCCCTGGATAATCTGGCCCTTTCTACCTACCCCTAGGTTTTCCTCATTCTCCAACTCACTCTGTCTCAAACGATTGCCTCCGTATTTCCAGGCAGGAACAGGGATGAAAGGAAAAGGGTGAAAGTGCCTTCCAATTAATTAGCTTTACCAGAAGCTCGTGCAGCGTGCTTATACATGCACCTCTGAGCTACAGTTAGCTCAAAGCAGGCTGGGGAATGTACATTGTTAGCAGATGGCTTAGGCAATTAACCCTGTCTCCTTCAAGGTTAAATTTACACAAAAAATATCGTTGCTGTCACCTAATTTTAGCCAGAACAATAATTAGGACAATGTCTGTAGCCTGAACTTCACAATTTAGGTTTGGAGTAATTTAAAAGCTCATAAAAATTAGTATTTTTCACCATTTAAGAAATATTTAGATACTTTGACTTTCTCAAGTTCAACCCAAGAACAGGAAAATACACTATAACGTTTTAATTTTAAGTACAATCCACAAAAATATCTGGTGGCCTTCTACTAGGAAACAATTTCCTCATATGAAGGTTCCCATTATATAGAATGTAATTACGTAATGAGAAGTAGCTATTAGGCTATGTATGCTTTCTTTCATGGCTCCTTCAAAGTGAGAGATCTAAACTGATAACAGCGTGTCATGAGAAAATACATGTTTAAGCTTAAAAAAATTATTAGAGCAAGAGACACACTGCCATTAATCACACTGAAAATACTCTGCCTCCCTGAACATGCATATCTCACCATTCTTGTCCCTTTCTGGAGCAGTTCTAGAAGTTCTCTTTCCTGAGAGTCTTCACAAGGTGTGAAAACGTACAGCGACTGCTGCTGTCTGGTGCCATCTAATGGCGAGGCAGGCTCATAAAGCTCCAGTGTGTCATCCACCTTGGCTCCTGAGCGCCTCCCCAAACCCAAAATGACCATGAAGGGTGAAGGGTTTGAATCAGCTCCGGATGCTGAGGAAGCTAGGACAGTGCAGGTAGGGACAGTGGAGAAAGAGGGCTTCCAGAACTGCTTCAGAAAGGGGTGCTAGTGGGATTAGTGTGCTAGAATCGAGGGAAAGTATTCTGAGAGTTATTAAGTACAGTGTGCCTTTTACTGTAATACGAGTTTTACTGTAAATGAATACCAAATTTTTCAATCACCACCTGTAAAACCCATCCTGCCAGGGTTCATTCAGTTCTCTGGCAGAGTACTCAGGTGAAACACCTAGGTGTTTTCCAGATGAGTATGTCCCACCTATATTGGTTATTTTCTGACACGTGTGATGAAGTCCAGTCTGACAGTGAGGATATAAATGTTACGACAAAATATGGCAGAGTAGTTATGGGTCACCTTCCCGATACCATTTATATTGTTTTACTCTGTTAATAGCGTTAACTGAGAGAGTGCGAGGGCCATTGGGTGTGACAGCGTACACCTGTAATCCCAGGGCGCTGAGCATCTGAGACCCAATGTCAAAATTTTAACAATAAAAATAAAATGACTGGCCCTGGGTTCAATTCCCAATACAGAAAGAAAAGACGAGAAGAGAAGGAGGGAGGAAAAAAGAGGAAAGAAGGAAGGAAGGGCTCAGGGAGGGAATGCAAAGGAGGGAGGGACAGAGGCAGGGACGGAGGGAAGGAAGAGAGGAGGGAGAGGAAGGAAGGGAGGGGGCAAGTAATTAACAGTTGAGGCAGCGCTCAGCACCTGAGTTGAAGAACTGCAAGGAAGATCTTGACAGCATCGCTAACGCATGCTGTTCCTGAAGAATGAAGGTAGTTCTGCAGGAATAGTCTGTGAGCTTTAAAGTCTTCAAGCAAAACGTTTCTCTAGTTGCTTATGAGAAGCAGTGAGACCCAAATGGACACTCAGGTCCTGGTATTAGAAAAGGCAAAGTGTGAAAGAACAGAGAAATAGGACAGAACTCTGGAGACCCAGCCTGGCTGGAAGTGGAGCTACACATGCTCCGAGTGGGATTCTCAAAGCAGACGACGGGGAAAGAGGTCTTGCCTGCTGTATTCTCCTCTCCCGAAATTAACTGGGATCTTCTGTCCTTTATCAGGAGGAAAACATTCCTCTATTGTGTATTTAGTACAATTTGGGAGTCCTTTACTGCTTAAGATACTATTACAATTAACAATCATTAGAAATTAACCTAAACAGCCTTGAAAAGAGTAATAATCTGCCTCCTGGAATTCTAATGTAATTTAAGGGTCCAATAAGGCAAGTAACAGAATATAACTAATAGGCAGAAGTGAGTCCCAGGATTATTTGTACCACTTCTGCCCAGTACTATACTGCAAATGTAAGTAAAGCTTTAAAGTGAGAGAAATGCTGTTTCCTTTTTGATACAGAATTTGTGTTTAAATACATACTTAGTTTCTGTCACGTGGTGAGTGAGGGACCCCTCCTTACAGCAGCAGCCTAGAATTTTTAAAGAATTATCCGTTGACTGATAGAAGCATTGGGTCTGTTGTGGTCTTTAGTGAGCAAGTTAAAATCTTGCTAACACGATCAGGCTAAACACATTTTGCAAATTTTTTGTTTGTGAAGAAAATATTTGAAAAGTAGTTTTAATTTTGAAAAATATTAGTGATTCTCCTTCAAAGAGTCACCAATACTTCACAGAGGTAGTGTCTCCTAAAGAACTTTGATTCCTGTTCAAAACAGCAGACACAGTTGAGACTCCCGAAGGGTGCAGATATTGTTTTAGTCTATATAGAAGTTGAGGTGACAGAAACACATGTGCTTCCGAAGGGCATAACAGGCAATAAAAAGTATACAACCAGCTGCACTATGAGGCAGAACAGTGAAAATCTATAAAGTTATGGGGGCTGAGGAAACCTCAATCTATGCACGCCATCTCTGAAGCACCCTGGAGACTGATCAGGATGTGGGTTACTCACCGGCTGTGCATCATCTAAGGATATGTGATCATACTTGGTAGTAATGTGTATATAATGCAGTTAGAGAGATTAATCTTTTTTTTTTGTTTTGTTTTGCACTGCCCTTTTCTTTTTCTTGAGAGAAAAAGGAGACAACAGAGATTCAAAAGAAGAGCCTAGCCTACAATTTCTCAAACAACTTTCATCTCTCCATTGTCTTGTAATTGGAAAATAAATACTGCATACCTTTATGGCATACAAAGTAATGTTTTGATATAAGTATATATACATTGAGAAGGTCTATTATAAAGAGAATAATAAAAAAGGACAATAGCAAAATATGACATAGACAAAAACAAAAATGAGAAGGTCTAAAACAATTCAACTGTCGTATGTGCTACATCTCGCGTCATTTCTTGTGAGAATGTTTATGCGCTACTCTATTAATGAATTTCAGATTTATATTACTGTTAATTATTAATTTTTATTACTATTAATTATGACCACTGTGAAGCAAAATAGATGTTTTCAACTTGTGGTTGTCAAACTGAAACGCTGTGTCCCTTGTCCAAAATACCCCGAGTCTTATTCCCCAGTTGCTTGTAACTGGTAACTTACACCCTGTCTGTGTGTTCAGCTCCGGTAGATCCCACGTATAAGTGAGATATACAGTATTTGTCTCTGTGTGCCTGGCTTATTTAGTTTAACATAATGTCTACTGGGCTCATCCGTGTTGTATCAGATGAAAAGAGGGCTTTTTTTAGGGCTACGTTACAGTCCTTCATATGCTACATTTTCTTCCTCCATTCAGCTATTGGATGCATACACTGATTGCCTGTTTTGACTATGGTAAATCATACTTGCAGTGAATACTTGCAAGAGAGCAAATGTCTCTGCAACCTAATGCTTACATTTCCGCTGCAGAGAGGCCCCATAGAGAGCTAGCTGATTTACAGATTAGATGTGTTCTTAAGTGTGTAAAGAACTTTACCATGATGAGTAGTCAATCTGAATTTCCAGGTCAGTATAAGAGGGTTACCTTTTCTTCATATTCAAACCAACACTTGTTATTTCAGGTCTTTCTGTTGATAGCCAGCCTGACAGGTGTGAGATGGTATCTCACAGTGGTTTTGATTTGCCTTTGCCTGATGGTTAATGATTTTAAGAATTTTTGCATATATCTACTTGTTATGTTGATACATTGTGTCAACTTGAGGAGTCTAGAGGTTTGGCTCAGTGACTCAACAGTTCTGCATCTTAGGGTGAAAAGGACATGCCCTTCCCTTAGGGATGTTGTTTATTGTGTTAATCTGAGAAGTTTAGAAGGTTATCTATGTGACTCAGCAGGGAGCCAGGATGCTTATTTGTATTCATCCTAAACCTTTGCAAGAGCAGGGCATGCAGAGGGTGTGGGTGCAGAGGACCACCCCCACCTTCCCAGAGCGGTAGACTGCATAAAAAAGGAATTGAGGAAGGACTGGCTGCTGGCTCTGTGGAGGAGCTCTAGTCTTCGCCTTCAGCTCGGTCGTCTCCTGGCTTCCGGTGCAGACTGTTCGGCTTCCGCCTGGGACTCTTCAGCTTTGTGGTGTAGGCTCTCCGGGCTTTGTCATAGATTGTTCAACTTTCTGTCACAGACCCATCAGCCTCCTGATACAGACCTACACACACCATAGTGAGCTCCGGGCCTCGGGCTGGGCTCTTCAATCTCCAGCGTGCAGACACCCTCTGCACGCTTCCTCACCCAACCCTGTAGCTGACCACTGTAAGCCAACCTTGTAATTTCTTGCACATTTGTATATCTTCTGTTATATCTGTTTCTCTAGTAAACCCTGACTGATATACTATTGTCTATTTTTGTATATTTCATGAGAAATGGCTAGTCAAGCCCTTTGCACATTTTAAGTCTTTTTTTTTTCCTTACTGTTGTTATTTGACTTCCCTACATGTTTTAGATATTTTCTCCTCATCAGGTGTATGGTTTGCAGATATATTGCCCCATTCCATAGGGTGTCTCTTCATTCTCTTGAATATTAACTTGATTGTGCCGAAGCCTTTTGATTAGATGTAACCCCATTTGCCAATTTTTTATTTTTCCAGACTGTGCTTTTGAGGTTATACCAAAAATTAATTGACGAGACCAATGTCATGAAATTTTTCCCATTTTCTTCTAGCTGTTTTTAGTATCAAGTCTTATGTGTAAGTCTTTTCTCCATGTAGTGGTGATGTTTGCTTGTGGTGTGAGATATAGGGATCTAAATTCATTCTTTCACACATGGATATCCAGTTTTCCTAGCATTATTTATTAGACTTTCCATTATTTATTGTGTGTTCTTGGCACCTTTGTGGAAAATCAATTGAACATAGATGTACAAACTTATTTCCAGGAACCTGTTCTATTCCACTGTTACCTGTTTTCATGTCAATACTATGGTATTTTGAGTGTTACGCCTGGTAATTTATTTTGAAGTCAGTTCTTGTAATATCTCCTGCCTTATTATTTTTACTCCTCAGGATGTCTTTGGCTGTTCAGTATTTTGTAGTTCTTCACAAGTTTTCATGATTTTTTCTATTTTTTCATGAAAAATACCATTATAATTTTCAAATGGGGAGTATAGAATCTGGATTGATTTGAGTACTGCAGGAATTTTAATAATATTAATTTTTCCAATCCAAGAATATAAGTTATCTTTCTATGTTTGTGTGGTTTTTAATTTCTTTCATAGATGTTTTATAGTTTTCAATGCACAAATCTTTTGATTAAATTTATTCCTCAGTATTTTGAGAGTTCCTTTCAGTAGCTCTTGTGAATGTGATTGTTCTCTTCAGTATGTGTCCAGGTATTTCATTGTGAATGTATAGA
Source organism: Dinomys branickii (assembly GCA_004027595.1). Classification (NCBI taxonomy): domain Eukaryota; kingdom Metazoa; phylum Chordata; class Mammalia; order Rodentia; family Dinomyidae; genus Dinomys; species Dinomys branickii. The sequence goes on from PVLD010004401.1 coordinate 82,603, forward strand.
AATGCTGGTGCTTGCATGTTCATCTTGTATTCCATGTATTTATGGAATTAATTTATTGTGACAGTTTTTATGGAAGTGTTTAGGGTATTCTTTATATAATTTTTTCCTCTGGAGACAATTTAGCCTCTTTTCCAACGTGCATACCTTTTATATCTTTTTCTTGATTAATTGTTCTGCCTATGCCTTTCAGTACTATGCTCAATACAAGTGGCAAACGGCAGCATTCCTTTCAAGTTTCTGGTCCGCGAAGCTTTCCACTTTTCACAGCTGATTACAGTGTTCTGTTGCCTTGCCGTATGTGGCCTGTATTATGTTGACGTAGATTCATTCTACATGTAATGTGCTGAAAGACTTTATCAGGGAAGGATATTGGATTTTACAGAATCCCTTTCCTGCACGAACTGAAATGATCAAACATTTTTTCCTTCATTTTTTTAATGTGGTGTATCATTACTAACTTTTAGATGTTGGGCCATCATTGCGTCACAGGAATAAACACTTCGGTAAATGATGGTGTGTGATCCTTTTAATGTGCTGTTAAATTTGGTTTGCTAATATTTTGTTGTATGCTTGTACACCTCTGTTCATCAGGATTACCAGCCTGTAATGTCTTTTCTTAGAGTTCCCGTGTGACTTTGCTGTCAGGCGATGTTGGCCTCATGGAATGAGTTTAGAAGTATTTTGTTTCCTTTGCTTTTTGGCAGAGTTCAAGAAGGATTGGTGTTAGTTCTGAAATGTTTGGTAGAGTTCGGAAGTGAAGGCATCAGCTGATGGTATGTTCTTTGATGGGATAATGTTTATTACTGATTCAGTCTTCTTACTTGTTACTGGACTGCTCAGACATTTTATATTTTATGATTTAAGCTTGGTAGGTTTTACCTATCCAGGAGTTTATCTATTCCTTCTAGGCTATATGTTCATGGTAGTTTCTCATGATCCTTAGTATTTATATAGAATTAAACATAATGTTTTGGCATTGATTTGTAATTTTAATCTGAGTTTTCTCTATTTTTTCTTGGCCTACCTAAGGTTTTGTTTTATATCTATATATATACATTAGTTTTATTCATTTTTAAGTTTTTGTATCTTTATGTCTCCTCTGATACTGATTTCTCCCTTTTCCAACTTTGTGCTTTGTGTATTCCTCTTCTAGGTCTTGGAGGAATGAATGTTTACTCAAACTTTCTCCTTTTTGATGTAATAATTTGTTCCTATACCACATCCCATAAATTTTAGCATGGTGTATTTCCATTTGTATGTCTCAAGATGTTTTCTTTTTTCAGATTTCTAATTCAGGGAAATATTAATTTTAATGTGCTTGTGAGTTTTCAAAAGTGTCCCTTTTATTGATTTTTGTTTCATGTCATTGTAGTTGGAAAAGGTATTTTATTATATGAGTTTATTCTTCTTAAAACTGTAACAGGTTCTTATGGGCTCACATGACGTACGCTGGAGGGTGCTCTGTGATGCTGCCGGGCTGCATCATCTATGTACACTACAGATTCACTTAACCTAAAGTATATGTAAAACCCTGTGCTTTTATTTATTTTCTTTCTGAATGAGCTATACATTGTTGAAAGTAGGGTATCCCATGATTTTTCTCTGCACATCTTTTAATATTCACTTTACATGCTTATTTAGGTGTTCCTTTGGTGAGTGTACTGCTATATTTTCTTAATTAATTGTTATCATTGTGCAGTGATCTTGTCTCCTTTTTCATGTTTTGATTTAAAACCTGTTTTGTCTGATTCAACCATATCTGCCTTGTCTATCTCTTTGATTCCCTTTGGGTGGAAGGTCTTTCCCTTCACTTCCAGTTCTCACTTCCTGAAACACGAACTCAGCCTCTTATAGGTAACACTCATCTTGATTTTGTTTCGTCCATTCAGTCACTCTGTCTTTGGATTGGATAATTTAATCCATTTAGATTCAACATAATTATTACTAGATAGGGCTTGCTGTTGCCTGGTTATTTTGCACTTTCTTGGCTGCTGTCTTTCTCTTGCCGTCTTTTATGTGGTTAGATATTCTTCTCCAGTAACATGCTTAATGTTTATCTTTTCTATGTTCTGTATAAGCTCTCACGATCATCATAAAGCTAATAACTGCTGATAACTTACCTTTTACTAAAAAATTACACTTTTATTCCACTTTTCACTTTTTACGTGATGCCACTTTTTTATGTTTTTATAAAATTATGAATCGTTTAGCAAATTATTGTAGCTATTATTATAGTTAATGTTTTCCTTTTAATCCTCATACTACAGATGTTGTTTCATGCTACCTTTTCAGTGTTAGAATATTCTGAATATAACTATGTACATTTTTACCAGTGAGTTTTATATTTCTATATGTTTTCATGTTCCTAGGTAATATCCTTTTCTTTAAACTTAAAACATTTCCTCCAACATTTATCATAAGGTAATTCGGGTGGTGACAGGCTCTCTTGGCTTTTGCCTCTGTGTGAAGCTCTTTATGGATCCCTCACTTCGGAAGCACAGTCTTCCCCAATGAGTATTCTTGGTCACCATTCTTTTTCTTCAGCACTTTGAACACAATGTCTCCTAACTTAAAAGGATTTTGCTGAGCAGTCCACTGTTAGCCTGATGACACTTTCTTATGCTTCTTCTTTCTTGCTGCTTTCAGAATCTTTTCATCTTTTATTTTGGACCATTTTGATTATTCTGGACATCATGCTGTGTCTTTATGTAGTCACGATTGAGTTAAATGAGAATAAAGACCTCGTCTCCTGTATGTAGATATTTTTATACTTCCCTATATCTGGAAATTTTTCTGCTACTATTTATTTAAATATGCATTCTTTCCCCTTGTCTCTTCCTTTTTCACTCCTATAATCAGAAAACTTGTTCTAATTGAGCTCTGTCCCATAAATCTTCAGCCTGCTGAATACCGTGTTGATATGAATTGCATTTTTAATTTAATTTAATTTATTTTTCAAGTCCAGAATTACTGTTTACTTTTTAAGACAATAGCTTCAATTTATCTGATAAATTTTTCATTTTGTTTATCTACTTAGTGACTGAGTGAGAATTAGGTAATTTATCTAACACAGTGCAGAGGAGGAGAGAGATATCAACAGCAAGACATAAAAATTTAATGCAGGCATGGAGGGAGTCAGCACCAGTATAGCTGTGATGGCTCTCTGAAGACAAAGGACAGGATTGCACTCCAAGGGGAGGGGGCACAGGGTAGCTGATGTAGGCTGCTCAGCATAACTTGCTGAAGGGGCATTGGATCCTTGTTGGCCTGCGTGGGCTGTGGCAAAGGCAGCTGAGAAGAAGAAACTACAGGGGTCTCTGGGAAGAAGGAGCTAGGTACCATTATAACTCAGCATTGGACCGTTGCCGTGAGGACTGGGCAGGTCTTGGGCGGGAAATCTATCACTTAGAATTTTCCTAAACTCCTCTGAGTGTCCTTAGATTATTTTAAATTATTTGTCAGAAGTTTGTATATCTGTATTTCTTTTGGGTCAGTTACTAGGAGATAATTATGTTTCTTATGGTCATATATTCTTGGTTTTTCACATTTCTCATTTATTTACATTGATGTCTATGCATTTGGCAGTGCGGTCATCTCTTCCAGACTTGACAGGCTAGTTTTGCTGCAGAAAACCATGCCTTCTGTGAGGGGAGGTGGCGGTGCCCCTGCTGGCTGGGATGGTAGCTCCACCACCAGGGCGAGTCATGCTTCTGTGCAGCCCTGTCGGAAGATCCTGGTTGTGCTAGATACTGTGGAGGTACTTAGCAGCCACGCTACACATGTCTGTTGTGAGTTTTAGTGGTGATGGCTACTGTAGTTCTCCCAACTGCTTTCCTTCTCTCCTACCAGGGAACTTATATCCAAGTTGTCCTTTGAATCATGAGGTCCGGCCTGCAGCATCCCTTGCAGTGGTCATGGGGCTTGGGTCTGATGAGCGGAGCACCCCCAGAGCACAGGGCCCAGGAGAAAGGACTCTGGCACTGGGGACCTGGGCACGTGCACTGCAGTGGGACTAGACTCGGGGGCTCAGGCGCACCTGCTGCTGCATCGGGGGCAGTACGTAAGGCACAGGTGCCTGCGGAGTAGTCAAGAAGCTGAGACTGGAGCACGGCTGTGCTCAGAGGCGCGGTGTTGTAGGGTCAAGGCAGGGCTCAGCGCCTTGCCACGTCTGAACTGGTGTCTAGAACGCAGGTGCAGTCAGAGAAACGGGGCCTTGGGGCGCACTGGGGAAAACTTCCCTATGTGGCAGTGGCCGTGTCTGATGGGCGGAGTGGGCACTACCACCACTTAACCCATGACTAGATGAGGTGGCACCTCCAGCAGGGCTGCAGCTTAGGGGCAGAGCACACATGGGCTTCAAAGAGTGGCATCTCTCTGCTGAAGGGGAGCAGTGACCAGCGACCCTTGAAGGGCGTAGAGCCACCTGTCAGAGAGGTAGGTTGTAAGGAAGAAATTTGCCTATTTTCCAAGATCCATACAAATTTGCCTGCATTTATTGGACCACCTTTTTGAAGGTTAAATTCCTCTGGCTCTAAAAGAAAATTCTTTCATTTATGTATTGTTAAAATGGATCAATTTGGTAAAAGTTTTGAACACATTTCTTTGTTTTCTCCAATGTTTTTAGTGAACTTGCACAAAATTTGTAAGAGTCCCTGGTTAGGAGGTATAGCATTGTTCTAATTAGTGTACCTTGTAGAAGCCCAGTTCCCTGCCTGTGAAATGGTGACAGGCACCCTGCTTACCTCAGAAGCATCCGTGTCCCTAAAGTGTTTCTTAATTAATAAGTAAATGCCAAAGCCGGCTTCTGTTTTTATACCGGTTGTGATACCCTCTCACATTACACTTGCCATCGTCTGCCTCTTGGGCCTGGCTTGGACTTGCCTTGCATCTGGTCCTCTAGACCAGCTCAGTTCTGCAGGGCACATTGAGGCTTTGCCTCCTGCCCATGTGTTTCATTCCGCGCAGGCTAAAGTTGCTTACTATTGATTTGTGTAGACTCAGGACAAGACCACCTCTGGTCTCATACTGACTTCATTTTACCTGCTCTAGGGCTAAACTTTATATCAATACATGGCCTTGAAGTACTATTCGCAAAGACCCTTACGTTATTATTGGCAGGAGTAGCAACAGAATGTTTTTGGCAAGATAAGAAATTCAACACTCGACATTTGACAGGTGGCATATTCCTTATTCAAAATGCTTGGTTGGAACCAAAAGTATTTCTGATTTTGGACTTTTTTGGGTTTTCATATATTTGGATAACTGGAATAAGTATCTTGTAAATGCAACCCAAGTTCCATGAAATTCACTTGCTTCATATACATTTATACCCAGCCTGAAAGTAATTTTACACAATATTTTCAGTGCACCTTCATTCTGACTGCAATATCTCACATGGGATGAGATATGGAATTTTCTTCTTGTGTACCATGTTGACACTAAAAAATTTTGGATTTTAGAACATTTTGGGTTTTTCGTTTTCAGTTTAAGGATGCTTAAAGTATATAGGTAAACTTCAAGCAAAAGATTTTAAGTTTTATAAACCATCAAGGAAAGATACATTCATTGTGGTTGTAAAGTCCCTAAAGAAAATTTTATTTTGTTCTCCTCTCTGTGAATGAAAGGGACAAGAAGAGAGATGTGCAGCAAACTGGATATTTTCATTTTGTGCGAAAATTACTTTAATCTTATCATTTGACATCTTACTGAGCTAATAATCTACCCCCATATTTTTTCATGGATTTTGTTGTTTATTTATAGGTACAAGCAAGTTATGATGTGACACGCTATGAAAATGTTTTCTCCTTATTGTGGGTTTTGGAACAGCTTCTTCAAAAGGAAAACGAAGAACGCACTCCAAGTACAGGGCATGATGACCAAGAAGCCAAGAAATTCCTTCAGAAGCATGATGATGCTATCGTTCAGCTCTCTGACACATTTCCATTATTTACTTTTTATTTATGGAGACTGGGCCTTCTGTTAAACTCAGCAGACAGAAAATGTTGATAACATCTCACTTTCTCAGAATTTTACCCAATATTAGAAGATCTCACACTTAATTTTTCAAGACTATTTTAAGTGAGCATTGTTAAATCGATCGCTAATTATAGCCATTAATTCAATTTATTGGTTAGTCTGAAATTGTGTAACAAACATGATGGGTACTTTTCTGTATTCAAGTCAGTCAGTGTCAGCTGAGATTCCCTCCTCATTCCCGTGCAATTGTACGCTACAAAATGTGATTCAGTGGAGTGAAGATCTATTCATTACAGCACACATTTCAATTGTGAGAGTTTTCCGTGTAATACATGATAAATGGTAACAAAGATTTTAAAGTTTTATCAACACAAAGTGTTGGTTACAAATGCAGGTTTTAAAACATTTTCTTACATAGCTGCAGTTAGATCATATTCATTTTAGGGCATATCAGATAAAAAGAAAAAAGATTTTAATATCTGGAAACCTAATGGGTTTCATTTTATATAACGAATATACTTGCCAAGACCTTGTTTAAAGTGTTCAGTGTTTGTTTTTCAACAAAGATTTAGGCGCTCCCGTGATACAACATATTAGTGTGCAGTACTGATACAACAGAGATTTGCTCTGCTTCTGGTGATTGAGTATGTTATAATGTCCTTAAAAAGGTAATATAGTTAAATCATTAGGAATACTTTTATAAAGTTCTAACACTGTCTAGAAGTTCATTTAACACTCATTAAAATATTGATTATTTCCATTTACACAGTTTCATTGTCTTAATCTTGATTGTTAAAACTATAGTAAACTTAATGAGCACAATTTTATACTTTCTCCTGGTGCAATTTAAGGTATATCGAATGTAAATTTAGCCAAGTATGTTATTGTTTTATAAATTAATTATCATCTTTAAATGCCATGATAGTGAAAACAATAAACCTTACTGATTTCTTCTATAATATATATAAGATTAAGTTTTCTGTCACAGTTACCTTGGGATTTATTTCTTGCTTTCTTAAAAAAGATACAGCCTTAGTTTGGGTACATAGCTCAGTACCCAAAACACACACTTAGCGGTCACCCACAAAAGAAAAACAAACATTTTCTTTTGTAACCCAAAGGTCAGCGTATGTCAGTCAGCTATTGCTGTGTAACCAACCACCACCAAACCTCAGGGGTGCGCAATAACAAAATTTCTTCCTGGACATGCAGGTCACTTGAGGGTTAGCTGACTTGAGCAGTGCCCCACTATCGCACCTTAAGCATAGCACATCGAACAATCAAGCCCCAGAAAGGTGCAGGAGACAGTCCATGTGCTGAGGGAACCCTGCTGCAAACTTGCATGTCCAAGGCCAGGGCTGGAGACAGAGGCCGGAGGCCAGTGAGTTATTCTGCCACAAGTACATGCTGAACAAAGGAAGGTGTTGTGCACCTTTGATGAGGAGGGCTCTTCTGTGGATCCCTGCCATCGCCTCTCAAACTTCTACAGATTGCTTCATCGATGACATCACATAGAATGTGCTCATCAGTGTTCCATCCTCCCTCTTCTCTGGTGAGGAAACGAGCATGGTGAACGCGTGTTCACAAGCACCACAAAGACGCTTTATCCGTGGCGGCCAACAGAGTGATGATCAGATGCGGTGCTTTTGTCACTCGAATAAATTCCTTAATTCCAGTGGTGTGCAGGGTCTGAAATTCGGGCTAGGAAAGTTATTTATTGTGGAAGAGGAAAGGTTTTAGATAATTATAACAATACAAATGGAAGGGCAGTTAGTTTCTGTTTGGTTTTTTTATGTAAAAACTTAGCTTTAATCAAGTGTGATCCCTTTCATGTTTTGTTTCAGTCTCTGTCAAAATTAACTGCAGGAAATTTAATAGTTGAGGTCTGAATCTGTTAGTGAAAAAGATAAAATGAAGCATGTATCCCTGTGGTCCAATAAATCAGTGAAAGAATGACTTAAATTGTAGTGGTGATTAATATTTTACCAACAATGTATTTTTGATTAATTTCTAACTCTGCAATTAAGATTTGGAGATGAGAATAATGCAGACAGTAAAAATTAGGTAATATTGAAGCTAGATGTATTGCGTGATGGGAAATAAAGAAGAAATGTAGAATGATAATAAAATGGACAAAATACTAAGAATGGTAATTATTAACATATAATAGAAGACAATGACTATGATATGATTAATAAATGTATTATGCAAGATATGTTTATGTATGATAAAATATACAGTATATAAATAATAATGTACATATGTTTAAAAATAGCCAGTCCCTGAGGCAAACATTTAGTTCTCCCAGCAACCTTATGAGTAGGTACAGTTATTACGTCCACTTAGAGATGAGGAAGTGAAGCAAAAGCAGGTCAAACAATTTACTTAAGTTCACACAACCAAAAGCAGCAAAGTCAAATTCTATCCTTTCAGGAATTCCATCTTGCTAGCCCACCCACCCTCCTGCTCTGCCACGCTGCTTGTTAGGTGCAGGCTGTCCTGCTACTCCATGCCTCTTCCACAGACAGTTTATTTGCAGTTTTATTTGAAGCTTTAGGTACCCTTAGCTGTTAATCTAATGGCACAGAAGTTGAAATTACTTGCTTCTTATTGGTTCATTTAGGTATCTTCAAACCCCAGACCGCTCATTTTATCTACCACTACTACTGGGTTGTAGCGTGATACTAATCAAGCCTCTAGCCAAGTTATAGATATTTCCCCAACAATAATCTTCTTAAAAGTTCAATGTCCACTCCAAAGGGAGTATGTGAACTATATATAGCTGTAAAGCTAAGTGACATAATGAACTTTTCCCCCAAAATTCAACATCAGTGTTGTCCACTGAATACCAATTTCCTTTTCTGTGTGTGTGTGTGTGTGTGTGTGTGTGTGTGTGTGTGTGTGTCTGTTGCTGGGATTGAACCCTGCTTCTTCACCCTGAACCACATGCTCAGATACCTATGTACCTATGGGTAGATATAGTTAGGATGTGATATATGTATATATGTGATAACTACACTTGTACATCTATTGTATCTCTATACATCCTTGGATATATAAATATCACCATTTATGTATCATTTTGTCCTTGTATATATAAATAGGTGCAATTGTTTCAGAAGGTATTACACCTTTAATTGATGTTTGTTAGTTTCTTATACTTAAGAAACATGTGTTCCTGAAGAGACAAGGGGAAAAATCATCCACATTCTTAAATTTTAACGTGCATTTGTAGGTTTTTTCTAAAGTCCACATTGTGTGAGAAAATATTGATAACTATTGTCACTTTTCAAATATTAGACACAAAATTTTTGTGCATGCCAGTTATTTGCACAAATAAAAAACAGGCATAGTTTCATCTTTTCTTAAATTTCTGAAAGTTTTCTTATGTTTACCAAATAATGAAAAAAAAAACTTTCATTATTACTGAAAGTAAATGAATTCTTGTCCACTAAGAGAATTAGACAATATTAAATTTATCTCAGCAATGAATGAGCTTCTCTTAAGAATTTTCTAAATATAAGAGTACAGTACTGTTGTGGAAATTGTTATAGGAACTCGTCTTTGTTTTTCCATTTAAGAGTCCTCAGTGTTCCATTTAAAAAGAAGGAGTTGTAAGGATCTATTACTAATAAGAAGCAAAGCTTATAAGAAAAAATCTTACGGCATTTAACATCAAAAATACTTGAGTTTTATAATTCATAGATATATACTCTGAATTTGACATATTTTAAACACTTTATCTTATATGTTCACATAAATTTTACTATAGCTGCTTCAAATGTTGATGTTCTATTTCCATCAGTATCTTGAAGTGTTCTGCAGTCAGTCCCCTGAGGCAGCAATAGGACCATGTAATTGTATTAGCTTTGCTTCTCTCTGACCTGTACAGAAGCAGTAATGCTCAGATTTGGTATGCAGACCAGAACTACCAGCGGCCACTGGGAACCTGGAAGATATTCAGACCACAAGCCACCACTCAATATTTGCTTCGTAATCAAAAGTGCTGGTGTTGCTGCTGCCCAGCGATCTGTTTTATCAGGTCCTCTGCGTGATTCTGATGCTACCAGAGGTACATTCATCATTTCTGCCAAAGGAAGCAGAGAGTTTGCACATGTAGCAATTCAGAAAGCAGTAATGTTATCAGTGCAAGTTACTTTAGTGAATATTTTAGCTTTCCCTGAGTATGACCTAACATTTCTAAGGAAATTTTTACCAGTTATTCACTTAAGTAACAAATTGATAAGTATATCAATAACACATATTAATAATCCTTTTAAAATTAGCATATTTCTAGTTAGACTTTGGGTCTTTTACTAAAATATATAATGATTCCCCACTGGTAATATTTTAAATTTTCTTCTGGATTTAAGGGATATAAACTAATTATAGCTGTTTGCATTGGTACTGGGGTAGAGTAATAAATGTACAGAGAGATTCAGATACTTTAGCTTGAGATACTGGATACCCTAAGGAATGTCAGGCTCTTCTTACTCCAGGAGATTTTTATGCATATGATAAATATAATTTGATTATAAACATTTTATTGCTCAGCCCTAGAGATAAAAATTATAGCTGTCCAACACCCTTCTGGAAGGATGTTATTATGTAGATGTAGCTACATAATAAATGGTGCCTAATCCATTTCTACAGCTCGGAGGCTTTGCTGTGCTCTGTGAATGGCAGCTCATGTTGCCTCAGGACTGTGCCCTGACTCCCAAGGGGCAATAGAGCAATCTCTGTTAGCTTGAACAACTAACTACCGGTTTTGTGAATGATTAATTATTCCAAGAACACTAGAAATGCCAGACAACGATCAGGGAGAAGGCTGTATTTCTTATTTCTCACTCAAATTTAACATTTTTTCAGAAAACATTCAGAACCTCTTGAAATAAACTCTGAAGTTGGGAGTAGACTCCCTCCATGATTTTCCCTCCTTCATGTTTGTGGAGCTGCTCTCATAAACAGTGGTGCCTTTGCACGCTGCCATGCCTGGGGGACTCAGCGTGGCTCGGTCCCGCAGGGCAGCAGCAGGGCCAAACCACTCCCCTGAGTGGCACCACTGGGCTTTGGAGTTTGTGGCTTGTCCCCTTCTCCTCAGCCTGTGACCAGAAAGTGCGGTTTACAATGACAGGCAAGATCTTTGTCCTTCAAGCTGATAAAATCTAGGAAAGAGCAAGAGATTGCCCTGAGAAGATGCAGAATGGGGGAACATCTCCAACTCCAAGTGAATATTTGGCTGCTATTCCAAGCAAAAATGTGAAACATACAGTGACTAAGGACTGTGATCATGGCTCACGGGGTAGTTTCAGTTTACAGAGAAAGTCTTGTGCACATACAGATTGTGTGCCCAGCACCACCACTGACTGAGGCTGGTAGTGAGACACCCAACATTTACTGAGCCCTTGCTGTGGGCTGGGCGCTGTGCGAGGTTCTTCATACTTATGACTTGAATTAATCCTTCTAACACCCACATGAGGTAAGTAGTTCCTCATCCCTGCGGAAATGAGAATGCAGCACTGAGCACGCGGACAATTGCACAAAGCCGCAGAACTGGGAAGAGTCAGAGTCAGCGTTCAACTAGGCAGAAACAGCGGGGCCAGCGTTCTCTGCGTTCTCTCCCCGCGGCAGGCAGCGGCCGTGCTTCTAGCTCAGAAGCATACTAGGTGCAGCCAGTAACGTTACCCTGACAGACAGCGCCAGCCTGTGCTCCTCGAAATGTTCCTTTTAGACATGTGCAGTGTGTAACTGTGGTGATTATAGTGGTGGGAAATGCATGCTCTGTTAAGTAAAATTAGACGATTGAAATTTTCTGTTACATTTGGAAGAATAGAAGCAAGTATAATTAAGATGCCAAAGATTTTCAATTGGTGGGATTTATTAAATGAAATAGCTATAAACTCCATTCCAGTATCTGATTGTTTTATAAATCAGTATGAGTAACATTTTTTGAGGATAAAACAAGTTAATCTTTCAAAATGGAAGGGTGAAGATCAGATATTTATGCGTGGATTAGAGTGCATTCCTAAATCTTAGACATGAAAATAAATAATGTACTTGAAGTATACGTTCAAAAATATTGGTTCAAAAATCATGCTTTTTTGTAAGTATAAAGAAAAATGCCTTTATTTCATCAGTAGAATTCATTAATACAATCCTGTTGGCAGTGACTGGTATTTTTAACCCATCTTATAAAATAAGCCTGCCTGCCTCTTTATATCACAGAAAATCATGTAAAAAGTTAATTAAAATAACTCTGTGATGCGTTCCCAAAACAGCTTTACACACCTCTTATTTACTCATTTTTCTAAGAGATTTGAGGACTTTCACTTGTGCTTTACCTTGGCACTGGATAAGACTGTATTGTGTCATGTGAAAATGATTTTGTGTTTACCATACTAAAACACCAGTGAAGCCCATAGAGAACATATTTAGAAGGTTCAGTTCATCAGCGGGTGTAGGTACAGCGGGCGGGTAGCCGAACACAGAGGGCCAGCATTAACCAAGCTATCTGATTCCTTAAAACAAGCACTATAATGCCCTTATTTCTCATTATGCCAGTGTCTGGTTTTCAGTTTCAGAGCATAAAGAACACAGAGTACTATTTATTTCTGGAAGGCAAATTTGTTTCCTTTAAATACATGCATAACTGAATTAAAATTATGAAATGCATATACCCACTATTACTAAATGTCACCAGCTGTGCAACGCACCAGGTGCCCACACCTTCAGCAGAAGTTTTTTTCTGCATGTGTTTTTATGCCCAGCTTCCTGACTCAGTTGGGTATAGTCTTCTTTTTAAGATTGAAAAACCAAAGTGCTGGTATTATCCTGGTTGAAAGTTGTTCAAACTAAACTACTTAGATTAGCTAACACTGGGAAATTTTTGTCTTTACTGTCCTCTTGGAGATCTTTCACTGATGCTTTTTATACATCTATCCAGGTCTAGTAGAAAAAGATAGCACTAGTAGTTATAAAGTGCGATGTCATTCCATCTCTGGTTGTATAGCTCAAACCTGCACTTCTACATTGAATTTTTAAAAAGGATAATCTCACAGTGGGATCATTTGTGTGAACAAAATGAAACAATATGTGTGAAAAGCACTCTGTGAGCCGTAAAGTAAAACTACCATTAAGAAGACAGCACAGCATTTATGCAGTGTGTGTTACGTATCAGGCACCATTCCAAGAACTTTGCCGGTATGACCACATTCCACCCACATGACAACTCTGCATGACAGGCAACATTATCATTCTGTCAGTCACTTTCGACAGAAGAGTAAGCAGGTAGAAAGAGACTGAAGACCTGTGCAGGGTCACAGAGAGTTAAAGTGATATTATTAAAATATATTTATTCATATTTCTCTTTAAGTATTTCTGTATTGATTCTAAATAGACTCATAGCAAAATCATACTGAGGTTTAATTCCCATCTGTACCTCTTCCCATTCAACTTCTTTCTCATGGCCACTGTGACTGTGACAGTAAGTGTCAGCCATAATTCAGTGAGACAAAATTGTTTACAAGTATCAGTTTTCGAAGTGCTTTATTTTATCACCTAGCTTATTATCATGCCATCTATGAATCCATTGTTGAGAAGTCTTAAATCAACAAGATCTGTGTATTTAGGAGGTTCTTCCCTCCCAGCTGTGCAACGCACCAGGTGCCCACATCTTCAGCAGAAGTTTTTTTCTGCATGTGTTTTTATGCCCAGCTTCCTGACTCGATTGGGTATAGTCTTCTTTTTTAAGACTGAAAAATCAAAATGCTGATCTTATCCTAGTTGAAAGTTGTTCAAACTAAAGTACTTAGAAACTCTTCAAGAATTTGAATCCTCTGCACAACCACTGAAATCAGTTGTAGTTTGTTTATTATGGTGGCTACAGATTGATGAAGTTATTGGGCAGTTCCAGTTGCTACAGCCCCGGACTGGGTATCTTCTGCCTTTTTCTGGACCTGATCCTCTATCTTTCCAGTCAAACCTATGTCCTTTAAACAATAACTTCATTTTTTGGTTCCTCTTAACCAGAGGTAGTTTCTATAGCATAGAACTCTGATAGTTAAGTACTTTTACCATTATTTTTGTGAAGCTTTCTATATATAATGACAACAGACTTCAAATATTTACCTCCTCTAGATCTCCCAACCTTCTAGTGATACTCCAGCCAGTACTGGATAAAGGCATAGATTAGATCTCATGTTAACCAAAACTGTGATAGTCACCTTGTACCAAATGCCACTGCTCCTTGCAGCATAAACTACTGTGCACTCTCTCCCATTCTGATGCACCTGAACCGAACTTGATTTGTGCATGGCCCTGGCACTGGTGATTTCAAATATTGACAACTTTGTCAAAAACCCCCCTCCCTCCTGTGGGCAGGCTGGGCACGTTCCGATAAGGCACTCCAAGAACATAAAAACTCCTGACAGAAATGCTCCATTTACTCCATTAAGCCATTGTGTATACTCTACTACTGAAAGAAATTAGCAAAAATAAACAAACAAACAACCCTGATACTGCAGCATTGCCCGAATTTTATAAATAACAAATACATTCAGAAAAAATCAAACAGCAAACCCAAGACACAATTAGTTGATTTGATGATCTAAACTTACTTTTGAGGGGCTGGGGATATAGCTCCGTGGAATAAGTGCCTGTCTAACAAGTGCAAGGTACTGAGTTCAACCCCCAGTACTGCCAAAAAAATAAAATAAAATTACTTTTGAAAAAAATTAATGTGAGTGGTCTCTGTACTGACCACTCCATTGCGAACACTGTTTAGACTTCAGTCTGGATGTTTTGCACAGGGAGATGGGTGCTGCTTCTGGCACCAAGTGAGTGGTCAGTAGTTGCTGACTCAATTATTGTACCAGTTCACTAACATATAATGGGCTTTCTCGTTCTCTTGCACGTGGGAGTCAGGAATATTGGAGCGTATTCTACATTGCAGCCAGTATTCCAAACTGTGAGCGACTGGCACTCAAGTAGGTGGGGAAATGTAAGTGTGGAACACCAGCCCCATATCCAGTCTAGGTCACTCTCCTTTGCTGGAATCAGTAACTGCAGATGTGCAAATCTAGAAGTATAGCCACTGTAGTTTTTGTATAACTGTCTCATTTCTAGATTCTGGTTCCTAGATGCAGAAAGATTTGAGATATGGTAAGTACTTTTCCTTGTGTGAAAAATACAGTTATAAATTTGTGAATACTTTTAAAGAAAATAATGGCCCAGATTATACTAAGTTCATCATGTAGAAAGCTAACTTTCTGTCCTGAATGAGAGATAAACCTCATCTCTGTGTGTTAAATGATTTCTGTGGTAAAACATTCCACTTTCTACTTATCTCTGCAAAATAGTTTTTGTGTCTCATTTGTAGTACATACACAATCAATACAAACTTCAAACTTCTTCCGCACTTGACGACTGCCACTTGTTCTTGTATTTGTCACTAAACAACAGCTCTGCCTCAGGAGCTATATGACAATCACGACCAAAATGTCACATATTTCCCTTCTTTTAGTACCTAAAAGAAAGTACTGTTTTGAGAAAAGAGATTCTGTACATGCACAAACATCTCAGAAAAACAGATGCAATATTTTCATACTGGGTTTATATGATTTTGACCTACTGTTGAATAAGTGGATTAATAATGTTTTGCAAAAAAAACAACAACAACAACAAAAAGAAATGTTTTGCTTTCACTTATTCAACGCCATGATGTGCAGTTACTTCTAAGAGAGAAGGACCAGGCAGCCAATGCAGCACCGTCCCGATTGGCCCAGCACCCCACCCGTATGAAGCTGTATTGGGGCATACTTCATTTCTTGTCGGCCCAACAGAATGGAGAGGAGTTATCAAAACAGGTGAAAGCACCCATCTATGAACGTAAGAAGTAAGAAAAAGGATGTGGTCCACTTGTGCTTCACTCTTCATGGCCACCGTTTACCACGCACAGATAAGCGCTCCCCTGTCCTCGATGCTTCCTCTGACACTACACAAGGTGGTCCACAGCAGATTTTAATGTCTCCCAAGGGATTGTATGCAAATATGTCTTACCTATATGTTCTTGCAAGTGAAGAATATGGTACATATGACAACTCTGGCAGGATGACGCCAGTGTTTCTGACAGTCTAAAGGAGTATCACCAAGTCAATCTCCTCCTTAGAGACAATGTGGAAAATCCATTAGAATGTCACAAAGCATATATCATAAAGACTATGTTTACAAGCTGAGTACACCTCTGAGCAGGCAGTTATGTAAGAACTAGCCTTGATCCCTCCTTTCCAGAAGACACAAAATGATTTGACTTCATCAGCTTCATTTTTGGAAATAAAAATACCACCATTCTAGAAATTATGAAAGTAATAAAGTGAGAAGACATGATACAAAAAGTATATTGCAATATAAAAATACAGTAATTCTAAGAAGGAAAGATTGATGTCAGTAAACAAGAAGTTATGTCATTATGAATATGAAGGTCTTACCTTAAATTTGTTCTTTATAATAAAGTAAGCATTAATAATATTGCCAGATGTAATTGACTTTTACCTGTCTATTGTAGCATCATATATCTAATAAATATTGGGTTATAAATATCAGTATGAAACTCAGTTTAAACTTAAATTTATTTATTATTCAGAAAGAAATGAAGGACACCATGAAAAAATGAACTTCTCTTTAAAAATGAGCCTATTAAAGTACAATCAGGCCATAAATAAGTAATGCTTCTACAATGCGTATTTACATTTGGATCCCTTCAAATCCAAATTAGATGGTGTTACTTTTAAGATGCCATTGAAGAAGAAAACTGCCTGTTGTTCTTTATTTTAGTTTGTTTTTTAACTTATGACTACAAAATCCTGACAAATATTTACAGTAAATATAAGTAGATATTATACGATGTAGTAATAGCCTCTGCAAGTACATATCCAGAGGAAATTCTGTATCTGCGCAAAAGCAAATGTTTATTAATTTAAAAATGTTCCACCATTCTTTGTAGTGGCAAAATCCAAAATGTTCATAAATTAGTGCCGAATACACTACCTGATCTCCAGCAGCTGGAATGCCGTTCAACCGTTAAAAGAACTGTGGCATCTGTCATTCCACCTCCCTTTATCTCCTCTCTTTTCAGGGTGATGGCAACTCTGAGTTCACAGGAAGCCAGAGACAAACTAAAATGTTTTGGTTTGGACTCATGAATAGTTATTTCAGTATAAAGGAGATAATGAAGTTAAGACTGGAAATAAGGAAAGAAGAGAGGGAGAGAGAAGACTACACATGGGCTAACAGTAAGTGAAGTACTATCCAAGGGCCTGACTGATCCAGTTCTGAATACATAGATGCAAAACCTACAAAAGCAACCACGAGAAAAACTCCATTGATTGATTTTTGTTAAAAGACAATGTACTCAAGTCACAGGAATGTACTCAATCCTGTAACTTTTGCCAATTGTATATTATGGTTAGTTTGATTTGTACTAAGCTCAGTAGGCCTGATTTGATCATTGATGCTGAAAAATAGGCAGTTCGTGTTTGCTCACAATTCAGGGCCACTAATTGAGCTACCAAAGTTGGGCAACCATTCTGAATCTATATTACTCTAAGTGAGCAAAGTATTTGTTTAAGTTTAGGAGGACGTAAGACTAATTTCCATTAGAATTTCAAGTAGGATTTAATTGGTATAAATAAATATATGCTTAACATAGAATAAACACAAAGTTTGTTGTGAAGCAGTTGTATAAAGCAAATTATAATTCTTTTATAACTTCTGTGGTAAATGACAATGGGTTTTCTCATTGTGGGGAAATAGTAAGCCAATGTGCAATCATATACTATTTGAAAAGTTAAACCTTTTATCAATTTACATATAAAACTCATCAACTTGCTGATAAATCACTCATATATATTTCCTAAATACTACTAATAAAAGTATTTTATGTTTTCTGCTCAAAAAAGTGTGAAAATTTAAGTTATGTTACAAGTAGTATAGAGAGAAATACTCAGGCATGAGTTCTCAGCTTTTGACAACTACAGCAAATTTAACATAATATCCATAGAAGATCATTCTACCTTCCCTGCTTAACCTAAATCATTACACTGACTAGTGTGTAGACATCATAACCCTATATTATTGTGTTTTAGGTAATAAGAAATATCATTTGCAAGTAAAGTTCTGATGTCCTTAGCACAACCTAACACTGGAAAGTAAAACCCCAACATGCTTTGAGAAATGGCAACTTTTTAATCTCTGATGGTCCATTGATGACTGCGCCTGCCTGTTTGCCTGAGGCCCTGGTAGCCCAGCTCCATGTTATTTATTGATCACACAAAGATGCTGCTTATTGATTGATGGAGGTGCAAGCTATAAGCTGTGGGGTGGAGCTGTCTGCAATGCATCAAGTAAGGGCCTAGTCTCTCCCGCTAACAGGGGTCACTGATAAGATGGCAATGCAAGGTGCCTAAATGAATTAAATTTACAATGACAGTTTAATATTTACAGTGGTGCCTCAGTTCACACACACCATTCGTTCCACGATTCTGGGGAAGGTGGCCATATTTGTGTTCGCCACCCGATGTGGAGGTCACAAACAAAGCAAATTTTTACCAATGGCTTCTGTTTGTGAGCTGAATTGTTCACAAACAGCAGCATTCATGAACTGCGGTATTATTGTATGTTATGAGAAATACTTACTAGCTATTTCCCTACACTGCTAAGAATTCATAAAGAATGGATTATCAAAACCCAGATATTGTCTTTGCCTTTATGATGAATACTTCTTTACCTTGCATACACACAGCCCTTGAGTGTTTTACATACTATTTTAATGGGTACATTTAGTGAAACAATTTTCCATTACTGTTTTTTATTTTATGAGAAACCAATGCAAAATCACACGACAAAATAAGAGAATAACAATAGTTAACACTGTATATCATTATCTTTGAGGTACTTATTCAGAAACACAAGATTCTCTAACAAAGAAAAAAAAATACCATAAAACCTTTTCAATGAACAAAAATAGTGTAAGTAAAACAAACCAGCATATATTAAAATATTTTGATACAGCTCAGTCCCCCACTAACACTGACCACCTCCTCATTACATTGCAGCCTCTACTGACTTTTATCTCTCTGTGCATGCTTATGTTCACTAACAAAGACAGCAGCAAATTCCTCTGTGTGCTGCTCTGTACCTCGGTATATGTACATTGATTTTCCTTCCATGTCATAAATCCTCCTGATGAATAGTCCTGGAGAAAAACCCAATAGCAAACCCAATCTGTGCCATTATGGATTCATTTTTAGAATCTCAAACTGGCTTCAACACTGAAGTTTTTGTTGTTGTTCCTTCTCCCATGACTTTATTCTCATCTCTGTGAGATATCTCTCAAACCAGCTCTTCTTTCCTTAGGCTTCTGAGTTCTCATTTCCTCTCATTGTCAGAAGATGACTAGGGTCCATGATTATTTTGGTCCATTTTTTTCTGCTAAAGAATAGTGCAGAGTACGTCCCTTGTAAAGAGCAAACAACTAATCTTCCCCATCATTCTGAAGGCTGGAAAGTCAGTGGTCAAGGCCTGCGTGTTAGGAGTCTCTGTTGTGTCACAGAACGGTGGAGGTGTCATAGCACAGCACAGATGAGAGAGATTGAGAGGATTCTGTCATGTTCATAACAAACCCACTCTGCTGACAGCGAACCCTATCCTATAATAACAGTCTCAGCCATTTGTGAAGATGAAGGCTTCACGTGCTGCATACCTCTTAAAGGACGCACGTTTCAACACAGTCACATTGAGAATTACATTTCACCCATAGGAATGTTGGAAAACAAGTGCAAGCGATAGCTTCCCACCTCTGTCCCCAACTTCATGTTCCCTTCACATGCAGAATGTGTGTATTCCATACCAATAGTCTCAAAATCTTAACTTTTTCCCTCACTAGCTCGAGAGTTTAAAGTCCAGAGTTTCATCTAAATTATGTGTGGCTCAGATTCAAGTCATGATTTCCCTGGAGAAAGATTCCCCTTCAACTCCAAGTCTCTGAAATTAAACAAGTTACCTACTTCCAAACTACCATGGCACAACAGGCATAGGATAGACATTACTATTCCAAGGGGAAGAAATAATCAAGAAAAAGGTGACTGGATTCAAATAATTCAAAACTCAAGAAGGAAAATAATTTTAAACCCTAAAATGACAGAATAATTTCTAACCCCTGGGTGCACTGGTGAGAGAACTGGGCTACAGAAGTCTCAGGTACCCAGAACCTGCATCTTGCTTCAGTGTAGGTGCTCTCAGTACTTGCCGTCTTTGCCAGCAAGTCTTCCAGGCTGGAGTTCCGCACTGGTGCTGTAGAGCTCTGCAGCCTGGGGCTTTCCCCAGTTCACAGGCCCATTAGGTCGTTGGGGCTCTCCAGAGCTGCTCTGACCTTGTGGCAAACCGCTCCCTGAGCTCCGCTCTGATCCTGTGGCAAACCGTGCCCTGAGCTCTCAGGCTGTGACGTCCTTTGAGAGCCATCTGCAGGCCGCCATAGCCCCTCCATGCGTGCATTCTGTGTGCCTTCAGAATCAGGAAAGCTTTATAGTCTGTGCTTTCCAGGCAGTGTGTCAAGGGCTGTGGATACAGTTCAGTGGCACAAGCACCTGCCTGACAAGCACAGGGTCCTGAGTTTGATTCCTAGTACCAAAAAACAAAAAAAAAAAAGTAAAACTGTGTCAAAACCCCTGGGCCCATTTGGAACATGTCTGCGGTATCTGAGGGCCACCGCACTGGATGTGGGAGCATTCTGAGTCATAGTCACTGAACACTGATGTCCACAGTCACTATTCTAGAAACCTGACCCGCAGAGATCTAGCTTGCCTCTGAAATGCCTTCGAGATCATTCTCCCACTGTCTTGAATAAGACCTGGCTGTCATCTGTCGATGTTAATCTTTTTGTCCAGTCACTGCTCACTGCCTGGCCATACTCAGTTGTGTCCTCAGAACACTCTTTTATATTTTTCATGGCCAGCCAAGGTATCTTCCAAATAATTTCGTTCTGTTTTTCATTTAATTATAAATTCTGTCCCTAAATTATTTGTTTTCCTTCGTGGTACTGTAAATAGTTAAAAGAGACCAGGAAGTATCTTGAGAACTTTTCTTAAATATTTCTTCTGCTCTATTTCCAAGTCCATCACTCTTAAACGCTACTTTCCACAGAATTGTAGGACCCAGACACAATTGCACCCAATTCTTCAAAACCATACAAGAACGATTACCGTTACCCTATTTTCCAATACCCTGTCCCTCATTTTTGTACACTTCATCAGAGTGGCCTTTGCTGTCCATAGCTCTGCAGAACTCACAGTCACGAGCGGACGGGGATCTGCCTAAACTCGTGCCTTCTGCACACTCTCCAGAGCTGGCCCTCATGCCTGTGCGTGGCAGGCAGGGCCCGTCTCACCTGCTCCTCTAGATTCCCTCAGCCTCTGCCCACCCTCCACTTCCAAAGCTGCATCCACATTTTCAGGTATTTTCTACAGCAACAATCCCAATTCGTGGTACCGATTTTCTTCTTAGTCTACTTTATGCTATTGTAATAAAATACCACTGATTAGGTGATTATAAGCAGAAATGCATCTTCTCATGGTTTGCACAGCTCGGAGGCTGACTGAGTCTGTTGAGGTCTATCTTAAGTAAAAACATGATGGAGAATAGCACATGGGTGAGAGAGAACAAGAGATAATCATATTCACTCTTCTGAAGAACAAACTCTCTTTCTGATAACCAGTTCACTCCTATGATGACATTAACCCCTTGAGAAGGCAGAACTCTTGTGATCTAACCACATATTCGAGATCTCACATCTCAGTGCTGTTGTATAAGGAATTAAACTTCCAAAATATATGCTTTGGGGGACACATTCAAACCATACCACCTACTTTACATGGAAAATAGAGCAAACAGAAATCTTCTTACTACCAAACATATTTTACATAAGAAAGATTTGTCTGCTATCAAGGATAATGAAGATACTTAGGTTTTGGATCATATTTCCTCTGTGTTCAAAGGAAATGTGACTTATCTGCTTCTTCAAACTATCTCGCTTTCCACCCCAGAGATAAATAAAAAGCCTTGTAGTGGCCCACACCCTCTTCTGGCTAGCATTCTATTTCTTTACTTCTCATCACAGTAAATCGTTGTCCACTGCATCTGCTGTTATTTTTCTAGCATTTTCATTCTCCCTAACTTAGTAGTTTTCATGATAATAAAATAATCAGGCAAATATAAAGACAACTGTGTTCAGCAATTGTCGTTTCATGGGCATTGAATACACTGACTGTGCTCCTTGTGTGGTACTCTCACCTTGAATTGATTGACCCGTAATATTTGGATTGGTCCCCTCCTCTGACTCCTCACTATCATTCTCTGTTAATTTCACCTGCTCAGCTTGCTGACCCCATGTGATGCACCTCTGGAATCCATTCCCAGGTCTTCTTTAGGCTCACACGTTATTTCTCCATATGAAATAATGTATCCTCATGGTTCTGAGGCCCTTAATTTTGTTTTATGGGTCAGAGCACCTTGTTGCCAACATTGTATACAAAATAATTTAAGCAGGAAGAAAATTTATTTGGAACACCAGAAAGCTTACAAATACTCAAAGACAACCAAATGTCGAGGTTGTATAGCTACATCTAGAAGTAATTTTCACACTTGGAAAGTGTGCTGGGAAATAGCATGTCACCACTGAAGAATGGGTGGTCTCCAACACTGTGCCGTCTACAGTGCAAGCTTCTCGTATTCCCCACCTATGAGTCTAATTGTTTATTCTGCGTAACTGTAGGGACGTTCTCTTTGTGTCTGTCCTTGTACTGGCTTTCCAGGAGTCGTGATACCACATCACAGAGCTTCAACCCTACAATTGAAGAAATTGTATTTTTGAATAAAAATATCTATTGCCCGAACTATCTAACCTTTACATTCTAACCTTTACATCCAAACGGTATTTCAGGAAATCACTCAAATATTAAAGCTGAGGTTTTAAATAATATCTCCTTGAAAATCATTATCAGTATTTAAAATGAGTAACAATTTTCACTAAGAAAAATTCTGTTACTTAAGTAGATTACAATGACATAATCTTCTTATAAAACAATTTAAATAATGAACTAAAAAACAACAGAAAAAGTTTTGTGTACATTGTCAAGTCCAAATGTTGACATACAATTCATTTGTGGAATATAGCAGAGGATTAAGAAAAACTGTTCACAGCATAATTTATAACTCTTCCAGGATGTTTGTTTCTGATCAATAACTCATGAGCCAGTGTCTTTTCATAATGAGCAGCATGTCTGGGGTAGATAGAAGCAATTTGGCAGGTCCCACAGGTGAGCTTAAAATGAATCCAAGTTCTCCACCGCTCCCTCCTACCTTCTATCATGATTGTTTGGAAGGCTGCGTAGGAGCTGTTCTACTGCATTTTCCCATTCTTTGCTGAAGAACTGAGGAAACTGCTACAAAAATGCAAATGTGAGGGCATTAACAGATTATCTTTTGAAGCAGCTTTGACATCATTCAGAGAAATAGCAAGCATTTGTGAAAATACGAAGGAGGAGGATTTAGAGCTGTTTCGGTGCAGACGTGTGGCACACTTTAAAGCAGTGGCTTTGACATAATTAAGGTGTGACCTACAGTGAGTTTTCCACTGGTGAAGAGGTGTTTAGAAGCTATACCATGAACAGGTGAAAACAGAAATCAGAAATCACTTGAATCTTTATTTTGAAAAGCAAAATGTATGTGGCATCACTGCCTACGTCAAAGGCCCTTCCAAATGTTTCTCTGAGTAGAAAGGTTTGTAGTCTGAGAGCCTCTCTGGTGTGTAATTATAGTCTGAAAGCCCTTGAAAATGTCTCTTTCTGTAAGAAAAAACGTGTGTGACCTCATCTGTATATCTGCTTTGCTTATGATAGTTCACGCCCAGGAAACATCCTGTGGGGAGTTACTCGGTGTGCTTTGCTGTGCTCAGGAGACGCAAACTCCAAGACAGGGCATTCGCCTCAACATCTGCTTTCACCCTGTCTTTGGCGTTTTGACACTCATCCTTTTTATGTACCTTCTCCAGCCTCTCATACTATTGACCCTTTTTGTCCTATCCTAACCCCCATCCCCAGGACCAGGTTCCAGCAACAGCTCTCATACCCCAAGAGCCTGCTGAAAGTACTCAAACCCCTAATCCAAATCCTGCTGACTCTTGCCCACTCCTTTGTGTGGAAACCTTAATCCAGTGTCCATGTTTCCTCAGCTCTTGCACCCTCCTGCCTTTCTCTAATTCCTTCCTGCATGCCCCCCACACCCACGGCCATGTTCCTGTGCCATGTCCTCTCTCCTTTGGGACCTCTGGGTGTGAGCTCCTCAACAGCAGCTGTCTACTGAGGTACTGACCTCATCCCACCTAAATAATAATAAACCTACACTTTCAAACAACACATCCATATAGTATTCTCAGAGATAGGAAGGATTACTCTTGTGGTCATAATAGGCATTTCTTTTCTGGGTGATTTGAAAGCTGTCAACAAGTTTTCAAAATAAAAAATACCTTCATCTAATCCCCTCAGATTTGTACTTATGCCCATCATTTTTTTACTTACCTGGAATATTTTAATAAATTTAGGTGCACTTGACACACAAATACTACACATATTGATCCATATAACTTGACAAATTTGGACATGTGTGAACATGTATGATGCCATAACCACAGTCACAATGGTAGGTGTAGCCAGGACTTTCCAGAGCTATGCTACACTTCTCTAATCTCACTTTATTCTGTTTGTTTTGTGGTAAGAACAATTTAAAAAAGAGCTTTTAAATTATGAAGTCTGTAATAGTTAATTGCTAACTACAAGTGCTATGCTGTACATTTTTTAATTAAAAAGAATAAAATATTTTAAAAGTAGAATATTGAGAGACTTGATCAACAGTAAGAACTTCCAATCAGTGCACTTCAAGAAAAGCATGTCTTTCTCAATAAAGTTCTGAAAATTAAAATGAAGTGGTAAAAATTAAACAAACAAACACAAAAACCTTGTCAACACAGATATAAAATTATCATGGAATTCTAATAAAGAAGCCAAAAAATATTTGGCAGTATAGGTGCATACCAGATTATGGTATGTTGAAAGTTTAACTTCATGCATATTATTGATAAACAAATTCTATGCTACTTTTATGATTTAACTGATGAAGGAATAAATTTATTTTTTAAGACATAGTGTACATATTTATGGAGTATAGTATAATGATTCAACACATGTATATATTGTAACTTGTAATAACCAAGTCAGAGTAATAAGTACTTTCAATTGTTTCTCTGTACAAGGAACATTCATACTCTTCTAGCTATTTTGAAATATATCGTAGGAGCGCAGCTACCCAGCTGTGCTATAGAAAACCAGACCTAGTTCCTCCTCTCTGTGTTTTGCACCCCTTATCTAATTTCTTTTCAGTGTTCCTGCTTTTCCCGGTATCTGGTAACCACCATTTCATTCCATTCTATCAAATCAATGTTTTAATTTCTACAGACAAGTGAGAACATATGGTTTTTGTCTTTCTATGTCTAATTTGTTACACTTCATAATGACCTCCATCATATACTGCAAATAACAGGACTTCACCTTTTTACTGGTTGAATAATATTCCACTGTGTATATACAATAGAGCCATTGTTTTACCCACTTATACATCAGTGGGCATGTTGGTTGATCCTGTTTCTCAGACATGATGAACAGAACTGCAATAGACATGAACATGCAGACATCTTCAGTATAATACTCTCATTTCCTTTAGATACAAATATTTCCACTTGCACTTCTGACATGAATTTAGTAGATCTCAGCTTAGAGGCACCTTGTCTAGGGTGAAGGGTAGAAATGGGTGGGCAGACAGGGCCAGGGCGGCACCCTACAGCACTTTCAGATCCTGGGAGGATTTATCCAATGGTCGTTGCACTTAGAGTTGCTGGCGAATGTCCGTGCTGCTCTGCAATGGCTGTGCTAACTTATAGTCACGCTAGCTGCGTGCAAGAGTTGTCCTTTCTCCACTTCAGGAGATGGTGAAATCACCAGGCCGATTTCAGTCATTAAAACTATACAGATGAATAACATTTGAAGGCAGTGAGGTAGGTGTCCTCCCCTTCGCCACATCTCTTATGAAAAGCATCTCAACTCTTGGGCACTTAACAGTGCACAAGACACAGAGGAGACGGGCACTCACGTGTGAACTGATGTAGGGGTGAAGAGAGTGAGAGTACGCTAGAGTGACACTAGCCAGGCGGGAGTCAGGCACCTCACTGGGAGGGGCTCAGAACACTTTTACAAAGAAGAGAGCACAGGAGCGCCAAGGGACTTTGGGCAGCTTCACAATTTTAAGTAAGACCCAATCTCAGCATTAATTGAGCTCAAATATTTCTTAATTCACTACTTGACATTTTTATAAAATAATTCTTTTTCATAATTAATCATGTAGCTTTTTTAGAAGAGACATACACCTTTAATACATTTTAGTTAGTCAATCTAATGAGCATTGCATATTTAGGGTAAAATGAAATATTAAAATAAAAAATTCATATACACACACACACACACACACACACACACACACACATACACACATATATATATATATATGGCAAAAGTTTCCAGAATTCAGGTCTAAGGTAGGTGGAAAACTCTGGCCATATGAGCACAAAGAAACTCAGTTTTCCAAATGATAAACTTGCACATTCAAGCTGACAACAAAGGCTAACTTTTTATTGTTCTGTTTTGTTTTTGAACTGAGGATTGAACGCAGGGTCTTCACAATGAGCTACATCTCCAGTCTTTCTTCCAGTCCAGTCCTTCACTTATTTTAACACAAGGTCTTGCTAAGCTACTAAATTCTCCAGGCTGTGCTTAAACTTTCACTCCTCCTACGTCCACCTCCCACCGTGCTGAGAGTGGCATGTGCCACCGCCTTCTCCCCTAACAAAGCCTAATTCCCTGGTCTTTGGTTGACATCTCCTGCTTCACCAGCGCTCTGTGAGCACTTCATATACCATGTCCTCCTTCTCCCACTACCGTGCTCTGAGCGGACCTGACCCCCAAATTCACATGTTATAGCTGGGACTCCCAGCATGATGGTACCACAAAGTGGATCTTTGGGAGATGGTGAGGTCATGGGATTCCGCCTTCATAAGAGG
The DNA here is from genome assembly GCA_004027595.1 of Dinomys branickii. Lineage (NCBI taxonomy): Eukaryota > Metazoa > Chordata > Mammalia > Rodentia > Dinomyidae > Dinomys > Dinomys branickii. The sequence continues at coordinate 109,793 of PVLD010004401.1, forward strand.
TCTTAGTTTCCTTCTAAAAGAGACTAGAGAAAGCTTCTTTGTTCCTTCTTCTACATGAAGACATGTAGAGGAGGCCATCTATGAAGAATAGGTACTAACTGGACACCGAACCTGCTCAGATATGATCTTGGACTTCCTAGAAGTGCAAGCAATGAATTCCTGTTGTGTATAAATTTCCCAAGCTCTAGTGTTTTGCTATGGCAGCCTGAATGGACCAATATAGCCACCTAAACTTTACTATCACTACATAAACTCAGTAATCCCACGAGTTGAGTCATGTAATTCCTGTTTGGAGTCCTCCAGGGCCCACATGCCTTGAATAAGAGCCAAGACCCTCACACAGCTGCAGCGCACGCTTCTCTTTGGACTCCCACTGTCTGCTTCCTGCCTCCGCGTTGGCTTTCTCAGCCACTCTGCCCCCCTGCCCTAGAACTGGTCAGCCCTGCCCTACCCCTTGCGACCTTCCCTGGGGCATTCTCCTGAGCACCGGCGTGTGTACTGGCAACTGAATGCGGGCTGAGGGGAGACAGAAATCTCACATTTTTGAGGCATTTTTGTGAGTATGTTCTCTCTGAGACCTGTTCAGACGGGGTCCTGCGTTACCTTGCAAGCTCCCTTTTCCCAGGCTTTGCCAACTTTCCTTTCTAATTTCTTGCTCCTCATATTCAGTAACTTCTTACAGAGCACATGTATCATTCACTGTTTTACTTCCTGTCTCTCTCCACTAGAACGTTGTCGACAATTGGGATAAGCGTCTTGTCCTTTTTCTCTTCATTCTGTGGCTACACAAAGCACAGAGAATAGTGCCTGGCTTGTGCTAACCACAGAAGCAGATCCTGCTAACTGCAGAAGCAGACGGCGATATGGTGGTGCTCGATGCCCAGCTAGGCATGGGGAACTTTCCTGGTCCTGTGGAACTCCAAATAAGAGTGTGGATGAGCAAACATTTTAATGCCTTCTATAGCAGTAGCACACAGGAAAATGTAGTAAGATTTGAACCAAAGTACTCTTACTGGTGACGCCTGAGGCCCAATGCTTGATGAGATGGCCCTTCTTTCAGAGCACATGGCTTCCCTCTGGTCACTGAAGGAGGCTGTAACCACACAGGCGTTGACTGATGTGCGGGTCTCTCCACCAGCCACTGCCCTTCACTTAAACACACACAGAAGTCAAAAATTCAGAGGCATAAATGAAAGATACTCTTTTTATGAAACTTCTGCAGCAGTTCCCTACAATACTATATCTGATTCACTTAATATATTTGAATTTAAAATAAAAAAATTAGAACTCCTACTTTAATCATCTTTTACTGAGCTCCCAAATGAGTGTCAGGCACCTTGCTTGGAGCTGGGAGGGCCTAGAGGATCAGGGGGATCTGATCTCATGCCAGCAGCAAAGAGGAGGATTTTCTGCTTCTGTTCATGTGGAATAACAAAAGGATTCATTCCTTACAGCTACTTAATTAACATAAGCTCATTAAGATTAAATGCAAATTCTTCGGGGAGACATTTGCCAACAATAAGAAGTTGAAGAGGAAGCAGTGATTGTTTAAGATGGCAGTATCTTGCATAGAAATCTCTTGGTTTTTCCCTTTGCCTGGGTAGAAAAACTTTTCTGCCCCAGCTCAGCCCTCCAGCCTTACCCATTTCCCTTTAGAAAACAGTGCAGGTGTGGTCAAACTTGCATTCACTTTTACATAAACATGCTTTTAGAAACAAGTTTGACTGTTCTCAGGGTGAAAATTTCTAAGTAGAACTTGTCTCTAATCCTAATGTAATGGAAATGTCTATAGTGATCAGTATTTAATTTGTTTTTTTTTTCTGGTGATAAATTTCAAAGCATGAAGTGACACAAAGCGGAAAACCATATTCTGCACAAAAACCTTGTATTTCTTTCTCAGTCTTCTTGCCATCCTTTGTGTTAGGAGAGCAGCAAATTTTGCAGCAACCAGTTGAATCCTTTTCTCCTAACCGATGTTGGTTGCTCCTGGGCAAGGATCTTCCAGACAGGCCAAGAGGGTAACATCGTCAGAGCAGGGACGACCTTGGAGATGGTGGGGCCGTGCAGGGCTGCTTCTCAGGGAGCATTCTCTCAGTGCAAGGCGGAAGTTCCCATGCTGACTGTGTGCACAGGATCATCCATCGACAGGGTGTAGGAGGACAGCATTTGTATTCAGAGGAGGGAAAGAATTCCTCAATCCAATCCTTGTGCCCTCTGCACTTGGTTGGAAAAGAAGGCAGCGTCTGATCAGCGCAGCCCTGTTGCTCCCGTCATAATCCACAACGATACGTGGTTGCCAGGTGTGTTCCTGTCCTCCCTTTCCGACCTCTGCTTCCATCACAGCACCGTTGTGGAACGTTGACGACAAGGCCAGCCCCCCCTTGTCACACAGCCCTAAGCTCACCGCGTGTCAGACTTAGGTAAGGTTAGGGCAGCCATTAGAGAGCGATCTCCGGGTAAATGCTGCAGCTTTCAGTGTCACCAGGAAGTGCTCTTGGGGTAATCTAGGAATGGTTCCCTTTGGGGCATACTGAGCTATTTAATCCCCCCCCCAGCAAACCCACAGCACTGGATATCTATCTATTACATGTGCATATTTTATGAAATTTCATCTCTCTCCTTCCCTACCAAATTCACACTAATTATTTTAACATCCTACTCGTGTCACCTCCTTGGATGATTTTCTTCTTTTCCTGTTTGCTCATCCTTCAACTTGTCTATTCTTTGCACTTTGGGAAACCCCTTAGTATTGGATACTGGGAATGCAAAAGTAAAGGAAACAAAGGGGAAAAGCCCCAGCTGGGTGAAATGTGCGATCCAGGGAGTGGATGTGGGCAGTGCATGTAAATGTGCTGTGCAGACCTTTGTTTGTTCCTTAGCAACATTCTCTAGCAAATGCCGGCAACACAGATAAATGCTTACTCAGTAAGTACATACTGAAGAAAAGAAGGCAGGAAAGGCAGAAAGGAGTGAAGGGAAGCGGAAAAAGAGGGAAGGAAGATTACTAAATAAATGCATAACAAAGTTTAAGACTTTTGATGTCATCAAAAGAACCTCAGGAGGAATATATCTGTTCTGAGAAAAGGGAGAAAAGGAAAGAAGAAATGTCTCTGTGTTTTCTCTTACTGGGTAGAACTCTGTCTGCTCCTACAGAAAGTCAAGGTCATCGAACAGATGGTTTGTTATTGGGGCTGAGTAAAATGAAATAATTCTATCAGCTGAAATCAGCTTTATTTGGAAAGAAAATTTTCACCTTCACAGATGAAGTTGGCACAAAAATGAGAACATGTTGAATTTAAATCAATTGCTCGGATTCCTTATGTTTTCTCTTAACTGTTAGTCAAAATCTCTTCTGCTGTATTTGGCAAAATAATACCAAAGAATAATCTTTAGTCATACATATGGTGAATAATCATCCAAGAAGCATTTATAACAAGACTGTGTTTGGGACTTTATTAAAAGACCTTAATTCAATACTTGTAACAAATTTAACATTTGAACAACAAACCAAGGCTTTCCATAGGAAAATCAGTAAAAAACTGGGCAAGTATCCGTGTGTATTGGCTTGACTGTGTTGTACAATTTAAGAAGAATTAAACCATGTAACTCACCTTGCCCAGAAAAATGGAAAGGATGCCCTGATGAGCTATTCCAGATGGCTGTAACATCTTTCAAAGTTTGGGCTAAAAACACAGCCACGAGAATCAGCTTAAAGTACACGTTCCGGGAGATGGTGGAGCCTGTCACAGACATTAGGAAACTTCTGCCTGGAACATCCTTTGCCCTGAGCCCACATCACAGCTTTCTGTTTACAGGATTTGTGGGATCTGGATATTCATTTAGAAATGGAAGTTCCATCTTTCATTCATTTAGAAGAAAAACATCGAGTTTAATAATCCCTCTCACCTCACCTTTGTAATATACCTAGTCTCTCCACTCCCATTCATCGCTTTCTAGGATTACTGCTACGGCTTCATTCACATGTCCCTGTCCTACCTCAGCGCTCCCTTTATAGCCAGAGAGCTGACTTATATTAAAAATAAGCCAAATCAGACCTTTTCATCTTCAAATCCCATAATTGCTTTCCACCAAAGTGAAAGAAAGTCAGAGAACGGAAACCCTACATGATGTGCCCCGACTCTCCTGTAACCTTCTGACCCTCACAGGTGCATGACGTCCTCTTGTGTGCATTCTGTACCAGGATATTGACCTTCTTCCTGCATGTAACACAGACCAACCACATTCACGCCTTAGGGCTTTTGCGATTGCGGTTTGTCCTTTCTGCGTGCTTGTCTCCGGTAACGTGCACAGCCAGCTTCCTTAGTTCCAGAATTTTGTTGAAACATCACGGGGCCATGCTCTCTGCTAAAGTTGTACTACCATACCACACATGTCTGTTTCCTTTCTCCTATATGTCTGTTCCCTGTACTTACTCTAACAAAATACACTGGAGATTTTGAATTTTCAAAGAACTATGCATTCTTGCCAGTCTCCTGGCAAATTAAGTTTAATTTGTAAATAAAAGCAGAAGGAAGGCATACAAGGGTATTTTGAGCAGAATATTTCTATTCTGAAATCCCCAAATTAGAATTTTGGAGCCTCTGTAGACTGGGTTCTTACACTCATTTCTAAATTTCTTCTGTTGACATTTTTCCCCATAGAATGTTGATAGAAATGAAACGGTTTCTCACTTTTAGAAAAATTTTAATCTCCACTTGACAGTTTAAATATAAGGTACCTTTTCTTTTTCCCTTTGCTTTACTTCCATTTGACAAGCTTTGGGCAGAATTTAAACTAGAAATCAAATATACCTAAATGTATAGTAATAAGATCAGAATAAGCCTCTCACAGACTCATTCCTTGTAACTTACTGCTCATTAATGCTTTCTCTGACCCAAATAAGCTTTAATAAAAATTTAAGTGGTTAAAAAAAAATTTAAGTGGTCTCTTCATAACAGAGGATTTCAAGAATCTGAAAAAATTTCCAGTAGAAATTTGTGGGAATGTGGGGTCATATCACAGTGTAAAATAAATAACAGTAGGTAATAACTGCCACAAAAACAGTGAAATATGAAGTGAGAATTTTTGACAAAGAAATACTAAGTAAGAATTATTAACAAATTTTACTCTAATAGTTAATGGTTTGTGCACATATTTTATCTTCACTTTTTCAAGAGATTTAAGTTGTAAGAGTTCCTTGCGGGAGTTACAAAAGTAATGATAAGGGTAGAAAAGCTTTTAAGAGGTGAGGTAAAGGCACTCATTTCAGTTCAGAGAGTGCCCAAGGAGTTGTCCCTTGTCCCTTGTCAAACATAGAGACAATGGATTAAAATTCCAATTAACATGGAAAAAATACTGTCTTGTTGGCACACACTTGCAATACCAGCAGTCTGGTAGGCTGAAGCAGGAGGATCACAAGTTTGAGCCCAGTTTAGGCAATTCAGTGAAACTCTGTCAGAGAGAGAGAGAAAGAGAGAGAGAGAGAGAGAAGGAGGAAGGAAGGAAGGAAGGAAGGAAGGAAGGAAGGAAGGAAGAGAAAGAAAAGAAAGAAAGGAAAGAAAGAGAGAAAGAAAGAAAAGAAAGCACGCATGCTTAAATTTGTAAGGCAAAGAGTGATTCACACGTCTAAGTTTACATTAGTTCACCTGGGAGCTGTACGAAATGCTAATTCGCAGAAAAATTAAATCAAGTTGAGTGTCCATAAGTCTTAAAAGCTCCCACGGTAGTTTCAGGATACAACTGAGGCCAAGAATCACTCGTGTGAGGAAATGTATTTCATGAGCGCATAGGAAGAATTCAGCAGATAAATTATGGCCATGGAATGTGCTCCCTTTCTCAAAAGGTGCTTGTTTGGGAAATTCTATGGAAGGTACTCCGAGTTTTCCCTTTTTTGTGAGTCTACAATAATAAAGGGCTTGGTCCAGAATTTGCATACAGAGTTGAGGCAGTGTTCCCTGGTTTCCACCAGGAATTACTAATTATAGAACCAAACCCGTCCTTCTAAAATTAACAAAAGCAGGAGAATATTTAGATCACTGAGCAGCTTGAAGCTGACTGTCATTCCTTGAAGTTATCCCATTTTTGTTACATCATCAACCCTTTGGCTGGGCCCCAGGGGACACCCCCTCACCCCTTCCTCCAACTGTCCTTTCTCAAAGTGAGCTGGAATTCTCAGTCATAAAAACAGGATGGTGGGAGTAAATTAAAGAGCAAAAAACCACATATATCAACAAAATAAAAACTTTGTTGTGCAATAAACAACCTAATTTCCAAGCCAGTTCCAGAGAATGCACTGCCTTAAACATCACGCTGCAGCCGTCCAACTCAAGCACAAACCGCAAGCATCCGACCAAGCTCTCACTTGGTCTCGCTCGGTCTGTCCCCACGCGCGGCCGCGGTGTGCTTATGTCGGCGTTGCTTCCTTTGCTGCCTTAAATCTGGTTAAACCCCAGTAAAATTTTTGCAGTCTTTGGTTCACAGGAGAACAAAGAACAGGAGAAGGAGGAGGGGTCAAGAGAAGAAAAGGGTGAGGAAAAGCCCTCCTTCTTTTATTAATGTTGTGTGTTCACTGCTTTATGTAGTATTTTGTCTAAATATTAATATGATCTTTAAAACAACCATGAATCTTGAGGATTATATTCCAGATAATGAAAACACAGTTTGGGGAGGTAACTTTGTTTGCACAGGAGACAAGCTAGCTCCTCAGATGTTTGAACAGACCAGACTTAAGGTTTAAAATAGAAAAAAATTTTAGTACTAGCTTTTTATTATCGGGCATTAGAAATAGAGCGCTTCCAGAATATTTTGAACAGAATTAGCTTCTTAAAACCCCCTTTGAATGAATTTCCCATTCTTGTCTATTACTTGTTCCACAGAAATTTCTGTTTCAATTTTCTAGTTCACTAAGTAATACTGGCTTCCATTATATATTGATATCACTGAATGAAATTTTTCTCTTTTGAGAGTATCTACTAATATCAAAGCTGTACAGACTTTAGACAATTGGAGTGTAACAAATAAAATGTAGGGTGGGGGGCTATGCCCTCAAATAAATTGTCAAGAGTGGGAGGAGAGGAGATGGTAATGAGTAGAAAGAGAAAAGTAGTTTCGCTTTATATATCTATATCTACTTTATCATTTTTAAGAATTACTGTGTATACAATGCCCCTTTCCAGAAGCCAGGGGTAAAAAACTAGATCAAAATGGCAAGAAATTGATCAAAGATAGAGTTTAATTTAGACTAGTGGGATTACTTTTAGTTATCTATTTGTTATGATTCAGATTTTAATAGAATCCCCCCAAAACCTCATGATTTTGGAGATGACGGACCACGCGGGCAACTGTGCTCATCAGTGGGTATTGATAGCTGCGTGTTCGGAGGCCAGGCCTTCCTGAAGTGTGGCTCACTTGGCTCCTGAGCCGGGGGGGGGGGGTCCCTCCCCACCTCTTTCCTTTCCTCCCTGCTTCCTGGTAGGAATGAGGAGTGGGGTCAGGTGGAGGCGACCGCTACACCTGATGGGTAACAGGACCTAACAACAAAGTAGGGGCATTTGTTTGCACCTTGGCAAAGTTAGTACCAGGAGAGGCAAGGTTGCCTAGAGACTAATGACCGAACTGTCCAGGCAGGGTGCTTTTCTCGAGAGAGAGGGAGCTTGCCTGCTTTGGGCACTGTGGCCTTGTCGTGTCTGCACACACACAACCGGTTTCCAGCTCCCACGCTCCCAACAGTGCTGCGCATATTTCAAATTGCTAAAATAAATGTTTAGTATTTTCACAACCATTCTTCCTTCCTTAAGAGAGAAAAAGAGAGAGACTGGTGAGGTCTAAACTTTTTCTTGGTACTGATTTCTAATTTATTAACTTTTGGTCAGAAAAGATATTTGATAATACATAAAATTTTAAAAATCATTATGAGTTGTTTTATAGCCTATGATGTTTTATCATGGAGAATGTTCCCTCTCGTGAAGACAAGAGTCTATTCTGCTGTTGGACAGACTGTCCCAAAGATGGCTGTTAAATTTATTTGTTCTAGTGTACAATTAAACTTAGCTGTTTCTTGGGCTTTACCAATTTTCTGTCTGGATTTTATGTCCATTGCTGAAAGTGGACCTATTACTATTGTTGTATTGCAGTTTATCTCTCAAAGTCTGGTAATGTTTGGTTTGTATAATTGTTCTTTTTATGTGACCCTTTACTCAGATGTAACGATCTTCCTGGTCTCTCTGTACTGACTTTGATGTAAAGCCTGTGTTGCCTGCTCTAGGCACAGCTGACTGTCCCGGCTTTACTTGGACTGCATTTGCCTCAAATATCTTACTCCACCCTTCTGCTTTCGCTCTGTGTGTGTCCTTAGATCGAAGTGAGTTTCCTGTGGGCCAATGTAGTTGGGTATTAGTTTTCAATCCAGTTAGTCACTTTGTATTTTATTCGGAGCATTTAATAGGTTTACACTCAATGTAATTATTTATAGGTAAAGTCTTACCATAGCTGTGCTGTAACTTTTTTCCTGTTTTATTGTAGTTCCTCTCTTTTTTCCTCACTTTCTTACAGTCTTCCTTTATGATTAAATGATGTACTTTGGTGTTGTTTTGATTCTTACCTTACTAGGTTTGGTTTATCAATAATACATTTTTGCACCGTGGTTACCTTGAGTCTCGAAAACTTCTTCAGTTGTAACGATCTGCTTTGAAACTATAACGACTTACCATGATTGTAGATATATGGAAAAAACCAGGGAAAACAAAGTCTACATTTGCGCTGCACTCGCTCTTCCTAACATTTGCGTTTCTAACTGGCCACCTGTGAACATATTAAGTCATTACTGCTTTCAATTATTGCACCTCTTCGTCTTCGTTCTGCACACATCGGTGACTCACAGACCACGTGTCTAGCAGCAGCCTGGACTCTGCCGCTCCGTTGCCATCGGTGCCATTCTCGCTGAGGAGCTCGTTCTTCACTTGGCACTGTCCCTTCTGTCATTTAATTAACTCCCTTTAGCGTTTCTTGTAGAACAGGTCTGCAAGAGGTCGTCGCTCAGGTCTGACATTGTCTTTAGCTCTCCCTCGTTTCTGAAAGAAGCCTTGTTGAACACACTTGGTTAATAGAGGTTTTTTGTTTTTGTTTTTTTTTTCTGTTTTTGGTACCCGGAATCAGACTCAGGACCTTGCGCTTGCTAGGCAGGCGCTTATGCCGCTGAGCTATATCCCTGGCGGGTTAATAGTTTTATATTTTCATTCTATACTGTGAAAAATCTCATGTTACTCTTGTATGGCTTGTAAGTTTTGTGCTAAATGTGCCGTGAGACACATTGGGAGACTCTCATGATGTTGCTCATTACTTTTCTTCTGCTGCCTTGAGCATCCTCTCTTATCTTTAGCCATGGAAAATTTTATTGTGTGTCTTGGGGTAAACTTGGTTGAGTATCTGAGTGATGACCTTTTACTTTCCTATACATAGATGTTATATCCTTTTCTAGAATTTTGAAATTTGTTGTAATGATCCCTTTGACGCTAAACTTTCTACCTCAGGTATTCATAAGGCCCTTTTGGATGCCAGTAATTTAAATATTTGGTCTTTGAATGCCATCACAAAATTCCTGTAGGTTTTTATAACTTTTCATCATTTTTTTGTTGTTTCTTCTGTGTATTTTCAAATATTCTGTCTCTGAGCGCACTGATTTTATCTATCCTATCTTTTTTTCTCCGTATCATATTTTAAATTTTGCTTAGTACATTTTTCAGTTCAAGAATTTCTGTTTGATTACTGAAAATTTTTTCCATCTCTAAATTAAGTTGCTTTGTTAAAATGTTGCATGTTTTGTTTGTGTTTCCTTGAGACTCATTACATTTCCTTAAAACAGTTTAAATTCTTGACCCCACAGTTCAACCATCTGGCATCTCATTCTAGGCTGTCAGATTAGGCCACAGTTTCTTGACATCTCTTGACATTTGATGTGCTGCACCACCTGGGCCCTGAAAGATTAGGTATTACTCTAGTCTTCATGATCATGTCTGGTTTCTACTGTCTACCCAGGAATTCCAAGCAGACTTTTTACCTTCTCTGAGCCTGTCATCCCTTCTGCTATTTCACCTTAAACTGGTTTCCTGTTTGGGCTTTCCATAAGTTTGCTGTTAGTATGTTGTCATAGTACGGCACTAGATGACAATCCACACCCAGGTCTTCCCTAACCCCCAGTTAGTACATTGTACAAAATCAACTAGAAGAGTGCCTAAAATGATTATTCTAGCCCCTAGACTGCTCTTCTGGGCTGAGTTAGGCCCAAATGTTTTATCCACTGTCACAAGTCCACAGTCAAATACTAAGAGACTCAGTCATGCTCTGGGCAGAATCCCACAAAGACACCAGACTCACATTAACATCCTGCCCTTGCAGCCGCTGATGCTGCGTAGCTATGCCACATTCTCAGCCTACATCCTGTGCAGCAGTGGGGTAGGACGAAGTTCACACTGGTTGCCTAATCCAAAGGGGGACTTGTGGCCCAAGAGCACTGTAACTACCCACAGAAGATGCTAGCCCAGTGAATGTGCGGGATACTGGGGCCACATGTCTCTATCTCTGCTGTTCCAGAGCTTTCCCAGAGGCTCCACCTAGTAACTTGGGACCCGTACTAGGTTTCACAGGCCTGGTGCTGAGTTCCATGGCAAAGTCCTGGGCTAACTGCTCTGGTCCACCCTCAGTGAAATCTTGCTCCTTGGTTTTGGGAAATGCTGGCAATGCTGATCCCTTGGCCACTAAGGCTGATAACAAGCTGGGTCATGCACAAGTACCACAACTATAGGACCTGCACTGTCTCTGGGGTGTATCAAGGCCTCTGAAGTAGGATTCATCTCAGTGGGGTGCACCAAAGAGGGGCCACACTAGAAATGCCTCTCTGTGCACTGGCCTGGGGATAGTTGTGTAATCTTAGGTTACACGAACTGAGTGTTAGTTGCCAAGCCTAAAGATAGCCTGAGATCCACCCAAGTCTACTGTTGTATGGACCTGCGTTGTTGGCGGGACTCAGGGACCAGAGTCATTGGCAGAACACGCACATAAGCAGAGCCCCACAGCTGTGTCTCCAGACACAGGATCAAACTCATGTCTGACCCACTGGGTGCAGGCTCTCACCGGATGTTTGGAAAGTCCAGAGCTCCATCTGGGTTTGGAGGTCTGGGTTTGGAAATGAGCTCCCAAGACAGAGCCCTGTGGTAGCTTTGAACCCTTACTCCCCAGCAGGTGGGATCTTGTTCCTCCCTCTACTGCCTGAGACTGGGGCAGAGGTGTCAGACCACCAGATTAAGGCAGTTCCAGTGCCTTAGTTTATGGGCATTGGCTAAGGTAAGGGTCATGGGGCTCTGAGATGGGCTTTCTCAGTGTTGTCCTGGTGCTAAGTATCAGGTCAAGTGCCTGGACTCGTTCCCTTTCTTCTCCCAAGGAGGAAACACCTCTCTCCATGCTGTACGTGTTTGAGGGAGGGATGGAGCAGGCCACTCTTTCTGTTAGGCTTCTTCGATGTATTTTGGTGATGATAACAATGGTGAGTCAAGGCATTGTGATCTCTCGCTTCCTCAGCTTTCGTAAAAGTGTTGGGCGTGTGGACAGCTTTTCAAACTGACTTATGGGGAAAGACCCTCGGAGAATCTTAGCCTCTCTCCTGCTGTGCCGTCTCATCAAATGTTTTCAATATCATGTAAAAACACTGATCCCTGTATTTTTGTAACACTTACCAAGACAGTCATTACGATGAAATCATTAGCAAAGGCATTTTCAACTTTGGGAAAAAGCACACAGTTTTAGATCAGACATGTAAAATGTGCATTTGTTTTGTACCATACATTAGAGAATAAATTAAGCTGAAGCTCACAAAGCATGTTTTTCAGTGTGAGACATGCTAAGAGACCACCAAATGATAGCTTAAATTTCGCATGGAAGCTCTTCTTGTGATCTGTACCATTAGGACCCTATCATTTGCAAGTGTCAGAAACCTAACTCCACTGAAGAAATTTTAATTTGATGACTTGTGTAATGGAGAAATCCCACAGGTGATGCTGGCTTTCAGGTGCATCTGGTCTTGGACGCTTAATGGTATTTCTTCCTTTGACTTTCTTTTCTTTTCCTCCTCTCTCTCCTCTCTGCTGTCTCCTCTCTTTTGTCTCTCCAACCTCTTCCCTCCCCTCCTCTTTTTGTCTGTTTCTCTCTCTAGATTTTAATTTCCTCTGTATTAGCTCAATTCTTATGTGGTTCTCCCAGTTAGTGAGAAAGCTGGTCATCTGGAATATGCAAATTAATTCTGAAAGCTAAGTGACCTTGACAGAAAGAGAGCTGGTTGGCAGCACTGGCAAAAGCTCCATGGAGATGCTGGTTTACATGAGCTGCATCCCTCCATTGTCCCCACATCAGTGGAGCAGCTCTTAAAGTTCTGGGTACTGTCTGATTGGCTGGACCTGGGTTACAAGGCGCTCCTATGAGATAAAGAGCAAAACGTCACCTGTTCCCAGAGTAAGCCCCTCAGGCACAGGTAACTGAAGGTGCAATGGTAGCAGTGATTATCAGTTCTCTGTATGCACTGAATCAAGTAGAGCCTTTGTTTGAAATGTATATAGTCATTCAGCAAGTCAGTAGGGTAAGAAGTGCAACACCTCAAAGTTTGAGGTTGTGGGTATGTTGCTGGTTTAGGAACTATACTTTGAAAACCATTACTAATTAGTAAAGGGAGTCAGATAGGTAAAAGCAACAGAAAACATAGAAATCAGATCACTCATATAGGTTAAGATGAATTGTATTATGAAAATTTTAGAGATGAACTCTTGACAGAAATTTAAACTGTAAATGTATATGAGATCAGTCCTTCACAATTACACATATGACAAAAGAACTCTTAAAAAGAGTTCTTCTATAAGGTAAAGAGGGACCAGCATGATTTAGGTCTGGGTTTGCACTGGGGAATATGCTATTCATTTAAATGTTATAGGTTATGAAATGTTCTTTGTAATCCTATAAGATAAAGTCTCCCATAGCTCGACATGTATGTTCATGTGGAAAATATAGCTAGCTCCAGCTTATCTCTCTATGTTGTTATATCTGACTAGATAATGCAAACAACATATAATAGTTCAAATTCTACTGACATAACTCCATATCACAGTATACAAATATAAAATAAAAATTTATTTTATTTATCAGATCACAACTGATTGCCTTATTTTAAACTACAGTTTATGAAAATATTCTCATGTATAATACAATTTAATAGTTTAGTTTACTATTAAATGACTTACAATTGTTTAGAAAGGAAACAAGGATCTTAAAATGTGTGTGGTGCCGAAGTGCCTTCCTATGGCTATTTACTGTGGGTTCTTTGCAACAACTAGGTTGATTGTTAGTTAACCCTTTAAATAGATGACCACATGACTAGATACAACGAATTTTTCATTCAGTGCCCAAACAAAGTGTAATGAGAGCCCTGTGTGAAACCTTAAGTATATGCTATTTCAATTGCAAAACCAAACAACAGAACAAACCCTGAAAAGTCAGTTGAAATGCAATTGTTTCCATCTGTATTAAGCTTGCTACCTTGGCAAGAAAGAAAGAAATCATAAGGAAATGTGTCAACATGAGGATTTCATTTTTAGAAATACACAGAATATGCTTTAGGGATGGAATGAATTCAGTCAATTCAATTGAATTCTGTATCTTTTGTATGGGTCATTGATAGTTGATTTGATCCTACATAAACAGATACATTTATATTTCAAAAAATAAATTTATATGATAATTGAGTCTTCCAAGAAGTGAATTAATGCTTATAAAAGCATAAAAGTCCAGAAAATTTATGAAAAATGATGAATAATTATTTTTCTGCAGAGTAAAACTGAATGGAAAAACCTAGTTGCTTATATTTTACTATTAGCATGTATTAATTTATTTAACTTTATAATGAGCTCTGGGACCAGTTCAGTAGTTACCAGTAGTTGCCAACATTGCCATAGGCAGAGGTGGAGGTAAAGAGCCCTGATTTGGGCCCAGGACTTAGGCACCTACTCATCTCTCTGGGCAAGCAGACAGTTTGCCGTAACTACATGTCAGTTAAGTTGGACAGATGGAAAATGTCGGTGTTGGTCAGAGAAGTGTGTTCCAGAGCACTGTGTTGCATGCCATTGTTTGTGTACCTATTTTATTGAGTCCTTTGTTAAAATTAATTTTGAAATATTTTTTGTGTCTACAGAGACTTACTAGTTATTGTTCATTACCATATTTATTGAATCTCACTTCTGCCTCCTTAACTATGTCTGCACAAAGGCCCACCTTGTACCTATGAATTACCACATATGTGTAATCAGAAGACACCTTCTAAGACACAATCTTTCAGTGCTTGAGAATTTTAATGGTCAATTCAAGCCTCAGCACAAAAACCTTAATTACATATAAAGCAACCAACCATTAGTATCCCACTTACAAATTACAGGGATGCTTTAGTGCTACTAAAATAAGATTTACATGAACAGAGGATGCATTTGTTCTTATACAAATAAACTAAGAAAGTTCAATTATTGTTAACAATATTTTCTAAAATATCTTGGGTTATGCTGCAAATGGTTTATAAAGGAAACCAGTTTCATTTGTCATTAAAAGAGACTAGGTATTTATTACCCGTGTAAAGGGAATTATTATCCTTCAATAGAATAGCACTATTAAGGAGTTATTTTCCTGTAACAATTGTATCTATACTTACATTTTATGGGAAAACGATTCATGATCTTAGACCGAGAATGTGGGTAGATTGGCTTTCACAGGAAGATGGCTCTTGTGAGCCAGATGTGAACCCTAAGCCCTCTGAGAATATGCAACACCGGAGAAGGGACACACAGAGCTGTATGGTCCATGCTTCTATCTGTTTACCCAAGTTGTCACCTTTTGAAGCCCTTGTTCATTATATTTCTCTTGCACATGCCCCAGTATTTTTTCATTCTATCATTTTACATGAACAAGAAACAAATAAATGAATCAGTAAGTTGTGCTACATTTTGAGTTCAAGAAAGATCAGAAAAGAGACACAAAATATCAATTTATCAGAATGCAGAGGAAGAAACTAAGCGGATCTGAGACTTTATCTTATTCTGAGCCTCTCAGAGGGCTGCCGCAGGTCAGATGTGCAGCTGAAAAGCCGGCAGACCTGGGAGAGACACAGGAGTTTCTCTTCCTCACACTGGAGCAGGAATATCAACCGCCACGAGGCTTGTCCTCAAAACCGAGTTCCACCGTGAGGAAGAGGGCCGGGTCACACTGGCACACACAGGTGAGGGAACCTGGACTTAGAAAGTCCACATCCTTTGTCGTGAACTCAGTGTGCCAGCCCTTTCCTGCTGAGCAAAAACCCACCTCTGTCCTCCCAGGCTCCAAAAACCCGCGATTCACCCCAACAAAGATGGTATATCTGACTTTGAAAGTTGTTTAGTGAAAATCCTTCCTTCAAAAGGAAAGAGTTCAGAACAAAAACAGAAAAACAGGGACCTACAAGACTTACAGAAACCTCTTTTTTTATTTTATTTAATTTTTTTTTAAAGTAAAAGCACAAAAACATATTAACAAACAGACACAAAGTAGCATAAGAAATAGTACAATCAAAACTGATTTACAGACAAGGTGACAGGGACTCAACAACGGTTGTTGCTCTACCTATTGATATCTTCGAAGTGTATATTCATGAACACAAATACAGACATGCGAAATTGGTCAAACAATTAATCATCTCAACAACAGAAAAAAAAAAAAAAAAAAAGAAACCGGAAAGCATTAACAAAGAGGCACAAAGTAGTACAATAACAGTAAGATCAGAATTGAATTATAGACAAAGCATCAGAAAACCAACAGTAGTTGCTGCTTTGCAAATTGATATCTTCAAAGTGTGTGCTCAGGATAACACATACAGACATACAAGATTGATCGAATAACCTGTCA
>PVLD010004402.1:0-125585 GCA_004027595.1 Dinomys branickii
GGAGGGGGAGGAGGAGGAGGCAAGTCCTGACCCAGCCCTCGGCCAGCCCCACCCTCCCTGTGTCTGGTGGTCGCCACCTGCCAAGCTGCTCACTGCAGGACCAATGGCAGCTTCGGGACAGGACAGAGACTCTGGAGCCCCCAGGCCTCTGCACAGTGAGGGGTCTAAGGTCCCCTCAGTGCTACCAACACCTGCTCCACGCCCACCGCGCTCTCCTCACCATGGGGTCGCAGGACTCGTTCACTGGTGCAGTCTCACACCCTGATACGCTGGCATTGGACACCCAGTAGACGTACTGGGGTTGCCCGGATGTGGCGAGGTAGCCAGAGAGGAGTCAAAGAAAGTACCGTCACCCTCACCCAGCGTCTCCACGGGCCACCCCGCGGGGACCGCCCCCACCCCGCACCCGGGCCCCGGGAGGGATCCCTGGGCAAAGGATACAGAGCAGTCACGACCCAGTAGGCAATGCAGATGACCAGGAGGACGAAGGTGACCAGTGGGTAGAACATGGTTGACATCATGTGTCCCACTGCCCTGCCGGCAAATGAGGTCGGTACCCAATGTGCCCGGCCCACAGCAGCACCACCCGTCACCCTTGGAGGCCCTGGGGAGGGCCGCCCCTGCCCTGCCAAGCCTGTCTTGGTCCCCTCGGCAGGGGCACACGCCGCCTGGTGAATTCTGCCTTTCTCCCCTGGGGCTACCTCCCCTCCACCCCGGGTCCCAGACAGATGCTGACTTGCTGGCTTCTGTGAGGAGGGCGATGGCGATGCGGATCCGCTGCCGCAGAAAGATGAGCAGGAGCAACAGGATGCCTTCCAGCACGGCCAGTATGATCACTGCGGGGACAGGGAGGTCAGGGCTGCCCGGCCTGGGGACGCGGAGGGAGGCCCGCGGGTGGGGGCGCACAGGGCACTCACGGGCGGCCAGCCAGGTCTCTTTGACGCTCTGGTAGGCGCTGAGGTTGATGGTGAAGCCCACCTGGGAGAGGGAGGGCGCCCCGCTGTCGCGCAGCTGCCGGTACTGCCCCCAGCAGTGGTAGATGCCATAGGCCAGCACGCCCAGCAGCCCCACGATCAGCGCCAGCACCAGCGGCCCGGCCACCAGGCGCAGGAGCAGGATGAACAGCAGACTGAGGACCAGAGCCACGCCCAGGGCGCTGTGTGGCGACACGGGAGAGGGCGGGCGACATGGGAGAAGGTCGTCCACCCCTGAATCGCTTCCCTGCTGCCTTTCCTCCTGCAGCCTTGTCCCCAGTCTAGATCCCCTTTGCCTGTTCCTAGTACTGGGGGTTGAGCCAGGGCCTCTGCCTGGAGCTATGTCCCCACCCCTTTTTAAAAAATTTCCAGACAGGGTCTTGGTCAGTTGCCCAGGCTCGGCTCAAACTTCTCACCCTCCTGCCTCAGCCTCCCGAGGGCTTGGGTTACAGGCGGGTGCCACCGCTCCCGACTTTGGGGTACGCTGTGAGCTCCAGCTCCCCCTTTGTCCATAGCCCCTGTTTCAGACTTGGCACTGGGGGACAGTGGACGGGGGGGGTGGGGAGTGAGGAAGGCGAAGGGGAGACCTGGTGACTCACACGAGAATCCAGTACCAGGATCGGGCGAAGTCTTCAAAGATCTTCACCGTGATGTCTCGGGCGTTGAGGCTGTCCACAAGACCGCTGTGGGGAGGCCGAGTCAGCGGGGCCGTGGGCGGGGGAGGGGCGGGCAGCGTGCGGGTCATCTGACACGGCCTACCTGACTGCCTGGGACAGTGAGGCGTTTTTGATCCCTGGCAGCTGGGGTGGTGTGAAGTCTCCGCTGGCAGATGGGAAGCAGCGCCCCAGAGCTGTGGGGAGAGCGGGGCCACTGGGTGGGAGCCTGAGCCCCGTCACGTCCTGTCCCAGCCTGCCTGGGTCGGGAGGACACTAGGGGACTCTGGGGGACATTCCTCCCTCCAGCCTGCCCCAACCCTCCTCTGCCTGGGCTTCCTCGGCCTCCCTCCCCAAGTCCCTGCCTCGCTCTGGGTGGGCCTGACTCAGGTGGCAGCACCCAGGGCCTTCCTCAGGGCTCACCCCAGCCCTTCCGGGGGGGGGGGGGCTTTGTCCAGACCTGAGAGCCATTTATGCCACCCTGGAAATTG
Source organism: Dinomys branickii (assembly GCA_004027595.1). Taxonomy (NCBI): domain Eukaryota; kingdom Metazoa; phylum Chordata; class Mammalia; order Rodentia; family Dinomyidae; genus Dinomys; species Dinomys branickii. The sequence goes on from PVLD010004402.1 coordinate 2,119, forward strand.
TCATTTACATTCCAGAGGTGCCCAGCTGGAACTTAAACCCAGATCTGCCTGGCTTTGGGGCACTTGTCTGACATACATACACCTATTGTTTTGATGGTGAAAACTGGGTAGGGTTTTTGCTCATGCTATAAATTTTTTTTTGTCTTTTTGAGACAGGGTCTCGCAAAAAAAGCAAACAAAGAGAAAAGAAAAGAAAAAAGGAGGGGCGGGGACGCAGCTCAGCAGCACAAGCGCCTGCCTGGCAAGTACAAGATCCTGAGTTCAATTCCCAGTACCAAAAAAAACAAGAAAGGAAAAAAAACGGAGAGACCGGGTCTCTCTATGCAGTTCAGACTGGCCTTAAACTCAGTTTGTAGCCCAGGTTGGCCTCAAACTCAGAATCCTTCTCTCCAAACTCACAGAATCCTCCTGTCTCGGCCTCCCAAGTGCTAGGATTACAGGAGTGTGCCACCACACCCGCTTTATACCATTTTCTTAAAAATGTTTTCTATTCAAAGCTTTGCAGGCTGGGGTGTAGCTCAGGGGCAGAACACTATCCTGCGTGAGGCCGTGGAGTAATTGGAAAGAAGAGCCAGGTGTGGTGGCACGTGCTTGCAATCCTAGCACTCGGGAGGCTGAGGCAGGAGGAATGCTGAGAGTTCAAGGCCAGCCTGGGCTGCATAGTGAGACCCTGGTCACCAAACCAAGCTAACCAAACCACCTAGAAAGAAAAGTATACAGGAAAATGGTCGCTGTGATCCCATCACCCAGCCAGATTCTCTCCTGTAAATTTCCATAGGATTTTCATACATTTTCTTTGTGAATATCTCTGATGTCTTCATCTACAGGCTAGAATGCAGACTCAAGCAGGGAGCATTTCCGGCTTGCCTGTGCTGCCCCTATGCCTGGCCTAAAGTAGGTGCCCACAAGTGCTGATATTCTTGTTTCTTTTTTTATCTTCACTGTGCAATTCAGGCTGGCCTTGGACCCCCTGTGCAGCCCAGGCTGGCCTTGAACTCATGGTGATCCTCCTGCCTCAGCCTCCTGAGTGCTGGGCTCACAAGTGTGCACCATGAGGCCTGGCTCAAGGGCTGACATTCTGCCTGCAAGGTTATGCAGCAGAGAGAGAAATGAAGACCTAGTGGCCACCCTGATTTTACTACGGAGGAACTGGACAGCTTTAGCCTCTCTGGGCCTGGTTTTCTCTCGAGAAATGAAAGTGCGGGAGGAGGTGACGCCTGAGCGAGAGCTGTGTGCTTCTTACCTGGGGTGGAAGGGAGGAGGAAACTGGGGCAGAGCTCCTGCTGCAGGCTGTTGAGCACTTGCTGCGGGTGGGGAGAGGACAGCAGGCAGAGAAGAGGATGAAGGAGAAGCAGCCCCTCACCCCCCACCTCCGCCGTCTCAGGGCTCCCCACTCCGGCCAGGAGCCAACCAAGGATCACCTCCCCAGCTTCCTGGCCACCATGTGGGGTGCGGCCACCCTGCGGGGCGGGCGACAGGGATGCCTTCCATGCCAGCCGCGCTCACCATATCTGAGGGCACACCTGGCAGACAAAAGCTCCTGTTCTCTTTGTAGAAGACCTCGCCAACCGTCAGGGGGAGCTGGTTTGTTTCCACAACCCATGAGGCCGCCGGGCAGGAGGCCACACACACCTGGAGGCCGAGAAGGTGCTGAGAGGCTGAGCCCTGTGGCCTGGGTCGGCCAGGCGGGGGAGCCCCCGGCTCTAACCTGGGGTGTGGGGCACTGGAGGCCGCTCTGCACGGCCGCCAGGAGGTTGGTGGTCAGGATGCAGCTGAAGATGTTGAAGTACAGGACGTAGGGTTTCTCCCTGGGGGAAGGGGCGTGCGGGTTTCAGGGCCTGCTCAAGGTTAGGGGGCGGGAAGGAGGGACTGGGGTACGCCCTAGAGTGTGATAGGCCCTGTGTGCAGCTCCTGGCCCCACTCAGCTGGGGACCTGAGGGCTCCCCTGCTCAAGGCCCCAGACACTGTGCAGCTAAGAAGCTGCTCAAATTCCCAGTTTGAATCCCAGGCCCCTCCTACGGCTTTATGAAGCTGCATGTCATTTAACAGCTCTGCCCTTCCATCCCAGTCCTATAACATGACAGTAGTTCCTACTGGGTGTGGCTGTGCACACCTTCGCTTTGTTTGTTCCTCCATCTGTTTGTTTGTGACAAGATCTTACTATGTAGTTCAGGCTGGCTCTGAACTCGTGGAGGGCTGGGAATTACTGGTGTGAATCACCAGCCATTTTCAAACAGTTTTTACGGGAAGACAGAGTTTGCTAAGTCACCTAGATGGGCTGGAGCTTTCCATTCTCCTGCCTCAGCCTCCTCAAGTGCTGGGATAACAGGTGTGCGCCACCACACCCAGATCTCATGAACCTTTAAAGAGTTTGTGTGAAGTACACTGCCTGCCCGGAACATAGTAAACGCTATATAGCTACAGGGTTTTTTATTAAACATTTCCTGCGTGTGGGCATGGATGGCATTACTCCTGAATCATCTTTGTGCAGGAAATCAAAGCTCGGGGACTGTGAAGCAGTTGCGCAAGGCCACGCAACCAAAATTTAGCCCAGTAGGATACAAACAGCAGTCACTGAGCCACGATCCTGGGGTGTCAGCGAGGGGTGACGGCAGCTCTGCCTCTGCCGGGCGTAGGCGGCTGGGGAGCAGCAGGGAGGGTGTCCCGAGTGGGGGCCGTAGTACTCACCTGTTTTCCCCAAGCCCGCAGAAGGCTCCGGTGGAGTTCCTGGGGTAGAGGACCTGCCGGGGGTCTCCATACACCCAGGCTGGGGGGAAGCACAGCTGAGTCACAGGACAGGTGGGGCGGCCCCTCACCCAGGGCCCTGGCTCAGGCGGCTGGAAACTTACCCACGACGCCCACCACGATGTACCCCAAAATGAAGACCAGGAAGAGGAGGCAGCAGATGACGTCGGTGCAGCCCCTGGGAGAGAAATGGGAACCTGAGCTGGGGAGACTTTGGGGGGCACTGTCTGAAGGAGCAGGGGTGGAGGCAGGGATGCTCAAGTGGGTCTCAGCAAGGTTTTTGTTGCTTAAAAAACAAATAACATTCTCAGAGCCTGACATAGTGGGACAGGCCTGGAATCCTAGCACTCTGGGAGGCTGAGGCAGGAGGATTGCAAGTTCGAACTCAGCCTGGGCAACTTAGTGACCTAGCAAGACCTTGCCTCAACATTAAAAAAACAAATGAAGAGGTCTGGGGGTGTGCCACGACCCACCTTCGCCCCCACAATGAAACCCCGTTTTTCTGGGTGGATAATTTTCTTCTGAGGTATAACACAGAAAAGCATGGGCAGGGATATAGCTCAGTGGAATAAGCACCTGCCTGGCAAGCGCAAGGTCTTGAGTTCAATCCCCAGTACCACCAAAAAAAAAAAAAAAAAAGCAAAGCACAACTCAGGTGCGTCAGAGCAGTGTGAGTGCTTAGCATGTGTGAGGCCCTGGGCTCAGTTCCCAGCTCCAGCTCAGCTGGGTGAGTTTCCCCCAAATACACACCCATGTAGCCCACACTGACACCCAGAAACAGGATGTCCCCAGCCCCAGGAAGCCACCCCACTCCCTTGCAGACACAACACTCTCCCGTGCAGGGATTTTTCCAAGTTTTTTTCTCCTGAAATAGGGTCTCACTAAGTGGTTCAGATCTTGCTTTAGCCCCCCGAGTGCTGAGATTATAGGGGTGGGCCACTGTGGCAGAATTAAGTTTCTTATACAAAGAAAAAACAGGGCCCTACCCCCAGGGCAGTGCCACAGCTCACCTGTTTTTGATGGGGCCTCGAAAGGAGGGGTCATACTGGGCTGGTTTGCCTGAGGGCCAGGAGGAGGAGAATGAGGCATTGAACTTTCTTCACCCCAGGTCGTGTCCTTCCTGGGTTCCCCCTGGTCCCAGGGTCCTGCCCAGGTCCGAGTGGCAGGAGAGGAACCGGGGAGCAGATCCAGCAGTGACCTCTGCCAGGGAGCAGGCAGGTACAGAAGGGGACTTGCTGGGTTTCTGGCCCGCACCTCAGGCTGCTGGCCGGGGAAGGGGCTGCGTCCCTCACCCTCACCCTGGCCGTTTCCCCTGTAGCTCCTGCAGCTGGATTGGGGCTCTGTCACAGCGGCTCCCGGCCCGTCCCTGACCCTCTCTGCCCCGTGGCCTGCTCTGGACGCCAGGATCTGGAGCCCCATGGGAGAGAGGTCGCAGCCTCTCCTCGGGACGCCTCTCTCGGGACAGCTCCAGGCGCTACTGCCCCCCCCCCCCGGCCCAAAGCCCGGGACAAAGACACCAGAGCCAAGGTGTCAGCCAGCGCGGCCCGGCCCACTCCAAGGGGGTCGCGGTCCCCAAACCACAGCAGAGCTCTGGGCCCGTCAGCGACACCTGAGCCGGCTGGCGGTTGAGGCTGTGGCCACGTCCTGTTCCTGGTCCTCCCTGGGTACACACGAGGAGGGGGCAGGGGCTGGTCCTGCGAGGGCACCTCGAGGGAGGGCGGGGAGCACAAGGGCTAGGCTGCAGTCTCTGCAAGGAGCAGATCCACTCCCCCAGTACTAGTGCTGTGGACTCTGTCCCACCGGCTCAAGGCTTCCCAGCAGGAGGTCAATAATTGACCCAAGGCCATCCAGGAAGTCTTGGGGGAGCTCGGCTCAGCCCTTTCCCGGGTTCTGGTGCTCCCTTCCCTGTCTCCGGCTGCCTGCCTCCGCCCCTTCCTCACAGGTTCTGAAGCCAGGACCTCAGCAGCCGGCCGGATCCTCCAGGTGCCTGAGTGGCTCCCAGGCCTCGCTCCGGAGACCCGGCGCGGCCCGCCCACCCCACCAAGGACTGCACCCCATCTCCTCCCAGGGACCCCAAGGAATCTCTCCTCTGGCCATCCCTGAGACGCCGGTGGGCAGAACACAGCCCCTGGGCCTCACAGCGCGCAGGGCAGCCCGGCAGCCCCCCTTCCCCACCCTTGGCGGGAGCGGGAGTGCAGGTGGAACCCCTCCCCCTCCCAAGCCGGCCCCGCCCCCCAGGTGCTGCGGCAGCCTGAGCCCCATCCAGCTGCATCTCCAGCTGAGACCCCAACTCTCCACTTCCCATCCTGTCTTTGTTTGCCAGGCCCTGCCCTTGGGGACCCACGTACCCCCCCACTTCCTCCAGGGACAGCCAGCCCTGGCCTCAGGACGCAAAGGAACCCAGCAACGCGGGTCCGTGGCCCATCTGGGACCTGCTCTGCTCCTCAGGACGCAAAGGAACCCAGCAACGAGGGCCCGCGCCCCCCTCCGGGACCTGCTCTGCTCCTCCATCCCACTTGCTTGTCTCCAGGGCTCTGCCCTCAGCCACCGGCACTGCCAGGTCACCCCTCCCGGAGGCCGGCTCAGCCCCTTGGCCAGCCCAGAGCCGGCCGCCCTCCCTCCAGCCACCTCACCGTAGGCTTCGTCCTCACTCTGCTTCCCCCCCATGGCTCAGTCTCCGGAGTGACTGGAGCCCGGGAAACGGGGAGACCTGGCCGCTCACCTGTGCCCGCCCCACCCCGCCCCTCCCCAGGCGTCACAGCCCCACCCCCGGGCCCTGGCACTCAGTTCCTCCTCCCGGACTCCCAGCTCCAGGACCTGCAGCAGAAGGTCCCACAGAAAGTGCCTCAAGACCCCACGGGGTCCCTTAGCCCAGCCGCAGCGTCCTCCAGCCCCCGGCCTTCAGCCTTCCGCCCACGCCCACGGCTGAAAGCCAGACTGCTGCCCCAGCCCGTGGCTAGCCCGGCCACCCGTCCCCAAGGTCCCCTTCCACTGGCGCCGCCCACACCATCACACCTGTGCAGCCCGCTTCCCACCGCCCTGCCCCTCGGGCCGCTCCCTCCACTGCGTGCACTTCTCCAACTGGCCCGCAAAGATCACACAGGTGGTTTATTACCAAACCCCACATTTACTGAAGAAAAACCCACCCAGTTGGCACAGAGGCACAACTTCAATCTATGCAGTGTCAGTGGAGGTGGAGGGCCAGGTGGCCAGCTCTGCAGTCAGGCTCCCGGGGAGAAGCCAGCTCCGGGAGAGGGGCTGTCAGACCTCCAGGGCCCTGGAGAGGAATGTGTGAGGGGCACGGGTGGCGGCCGAGGTGGCAGTGCCCCGGCCAGGCTGTGCCGGGCGGCAGAAAGCTGTTGGCCATGTGGGGCCAGGGCAGGGACGGGGTGTGGTCCGCTCTCAGGTGCTGACAGGGGGCAGGGCGCTGAGCTCAGGCAGCAGCTCAGGGTGGGGGTCCAGGCGGGCCAGGCGGCTCTGCTCCAGGGCGATGGCCTCTGCGGAGTGCTTGCACTTCTCAGAGCCACACTGGCAGGTGAAGTACTTGCTCTTGATGTCCCAGAAGCGGTCGCCGTAGTCAAAGCTGTCAGGTACAAGAGCTCCTGGAGTTTGGACTCAGCCACCCAAGTCCACCCCAAAGACCTGGGGGCCCCGCTTCCAGGAAGGACCCAGGCCTGTGAGTTCCAGACTCGCAGCTTTGGGGCTGCCTTGGAACTTATTAGAAATGCAGGCCCCTGGGCCCCTCCAGAGTCTACTGAATGAGAATCTCAGTGACTGTCAGGACTTTGCTTAAAAACTTTTAGGCCTCATGTTCCACTTTCAGAACAGCACATAACAATGGACCATAATAAAAATTTTCCTCAAGTTCTTGTTCTCTGAATTTTCCTAGATTACATGAATTTCATGCAGGGATTTAAAAAACGGCAAGCTTCGGCATAAATAGATTAACAAGTCCTGCGAGGGACTCTGAACGATGCTAAGGCCTGAGCAACTGCACTCTCCAGGCCCATCCCAGGACCCCAGCCGGGCCCCCAGCTGGCTGGGCACGCACATGCCTCCCCCCCCCCCGAGCCTCACCCCAGCTCCTCCCCGGTCCGGATGTCTCGGGAGCTGAAGAAGGCAATGCGCGGGAACCGCAGGTCTTGGTGCAGCATGAAGACCCGGACGGGGATGATGTTGGGGTCACACAGGTGGTTGATGAAGCGGCTGATGTTGCCATAGTAACGAGCATCAATGCAGTAGACCTCTCCATCCTGGGGGAAGGGGGTCTTTTCACTCTCCCAACCAGGGACCTGTGTGCGCAGACCCCAGCAGCCTCCCAGGCGTCTGCCTGCTGGCTAGGTGGGAACCAGTGGCGTGGGGGGAGGGGGGACCGCCTGCTCACCTTATTGTCCAAGTCGAAGAGGTAAGAGTCATCCTCTCGCACGTCGGCCTCTGCGTCGGAGATCAGCTCCCCCACATACCTGTGGGGCAGGAACGAGTGGTTCTGAAGGCGAGTGAGATTTCAGGGGGACAGGTCTAAGGCTGGTCTCCCCAACACACACCGAGCCCCACTGGGCAGCACAAGCCAGGAGGACCTCAGGGATGTGCGAGGGCAGGGCCAGGGCCTGGGGCAGAGACCAAGGCCACACCAGGGGCTGCAGGACTAGAACTCAAAGCAGAGGGCTGGGGTGGGGACTGTGACCAGGACCCTCCCAGTGGGGCAGCAGAGGGGGGGCTGGGGCAGGAAGAGAGGGTGCAACCTGGGTGGGGGACTGAAGAGCTGGTGGCGAGTGGGCATGGACGGGCTGGGCACAGGTGAGAAGAGCAGCAGGGAGCCAGGCAGTCTGACAGGAGTGGGCAGATGCCAGAGAACCACAGACAGACCAACGGCAGGGAGGGGAAAGGTAGGCCCTGGCCGGGGGTACGGGTGTGGGAGGCCGAGTCCTGGCAAGAAGCAGGGCTACCCTCGGGAGGCCAGAGCGCCGCAAGGACAGGAGCTGCCGGGCCCGAAAGGGGGGCGGGGATTCCAGCCCAGGAAGGGGGCTGCGGTGCCCACAACTCACTCGCAGATGAAGGTGCCCTGGGGGATGGTCTGCAGCGCGCGGACCCCCCAGCCCATCTTGGCTGTTCGGTAAAGCTGCAGTCGCACCCTAGGGCGGGAGAGAGGGAGAGACGGAGACGCTGGGCACTGTGGTGGGGGGAGCATGGCGGGTGGGCGGGAGGCAGGGCCAGTGGGTGGGCGGGAGGCAGGGCCGGGGCCTTACTTGATGCCGCTCTGCACCACCCGGTTCTTGCAGTTCCTCCAGCAGGAGCAGGCCTGGTTACACTCGAAGATCAGCGGGGGCTCGATTTTGTTAAACTCCTGCAGCAGCCGCCCATCCTGGGTGAGGTAGGCAGGGCAGGGGGAGGTGGAGGCTTCTGTGTGGGGCCCAGGACCCCCCCAGATACCACAGAAAATCCAGTACAGAGCCCAGAGCCAGAAGGAGGCGGGGCCTAGAGGCTCAGAGGTCGGAGACCAGGAAACACTTAGGCCTGGTGCCTGATTTGCATATGCCCGGGCAGAGGCCCAGTCCGACCCCACCCTGTCACCTCACATGCAGGTGACAGCTGTTAGGGGCTGGGAAGTGGCAGCCTCAGTCGGTGGCCCAGTGAGGGGTGAGGGGCACCCACCTTGTCGTACCAGCACCGGATGCTGAGCTGGCCACACAGGCAGTTGGAGCTGGAGCAGTCGTCCACGCACGTGCAGTGCTGCGGCAGGGGCAGAGGTCAGCACCACCTGCCTGGCTCGGCCCTACCTGCTTCTCCTGGGACCCACGTTTTAGGGCGGAGCCGTACCCAGGGTCACCCTGGTATGCTACCTTCCTGTGGCCCAGGAGAGGAACCCCTTCCCAGGGGCAGAGCCCCGCACCCGGGCGGCGCCCCACACCTGCAGGTGGGTGATGTTGCGGTCGATGTTCATGGTGGACGTCTCGCAGTTCTCTGAGATGTACTTGTAATCCTCGGGGCAGGGCTCCCCGTCCACGCCGTTCACGCAGGGGATGGGCACGTTCTCATAGCCCCGAGCCACATCCCTAGGCAGAGGGGAGACGGGCTGGGCTGGGGGTGAGGGGCTCCCCTAGGTGCGGCAGTGCCGGGGAGGCTCTGAGGTCGGGAAGAACGAGGCTTTGGGGGTTTGCAGGGTGGGGGAGTGAGGGTGCCTGATAAAATGCAGGGGACCCAGCTAGAGAGCTGACTTCCACATCAACAAAAAGTGACATTTTAGCATAATTGTGTCCTAAATACCAAATGGGACTTTTTCTTTTGTGGTCTGGGGACTGAACTCAAGGCCTCATGAATGCTGGACAACTGCTGCAGTGCTGAGCAATGCCCCTGGCTCTTTTTATTTTATTATGAAATGGGGTCTGGCTTCAACTTTCAATCCTCCTGCCTCAGCCTCCTCAGCAGCTGGGATTAACAAGCTTGGGCCATGTGCCAGCACAAGACATTTTCATGCTGAAAGGCATGTATATATTCACCTGAAAATACTTTTTTGTTTTGAGACTGGGTTTCATAATCTTGCTCAAGCTATTCTTGAACTCCTAGGCCCAATCCTCCTGCCTCAGCCTCCTGAGTGGCTGCATTAATAGCACTGTCTGGCTCTGAGATCCTAGTCTAGCTGGGTGTCCACTTAATTATTGTATTTGTGAACCACTGTGGGGGACTTGGGCAGCCGTGGGACTCAGTGGGCCGGGGACAGGGAACAGCGGGCTCGGGGCTCACCGGCAGATGATCCTCTCAGTGCGGATGGCCCGGTTTCCCACCCCAAGCCGGAGCTTGCGGTTCAGCTGGAGCGCAAACCACACGTCAGAGCGCTCAGGGGTCAGGTCCCATGCCGTGTCCCCCTCCTTGTTCCGCAGCTCTGGGTTGGCCCCCCGGGACAGGAACAGCCTGGTGGGCGGGGAACAAGGAGTGCGTATGGATGTGGGTGTGGGGTCGGAGGGGCTGGGGAGCAGGGGCGGGGCGGGGGCTCACAGCACGCAGTCGTGGTAGCTCTCCCGGGCTGCAATGTGCAGGGGCGTGTCCCCATGGTAGTTGACAGCGTGGAGGTCACAGCGGGCGTTCAGGAGGACCTCGGCGATGGCGGCACTGCCGGTGAAGGAGGCCCAGTGCAGGCAGATGTTCTCCTCCTGCGAGAGCCAGTGCAGGAAGAGGGTCCAGCTGAGTGAGCGAACCCTCAGCCCAGCCTCCACCCCACTCAGGCCCAGGCCGCCCCCGCCTCCCACAGCCCGTCCAGCGCTGCTCGCTCACATTGTCAGTGAGGGTGACGTCTGCGCCCCGGGTCAGCAGCATGCGGATCACGTCAATGTGCTTGTGCTCTGCGGCCCAGATGATGGGCGTCCACCCCCCGCTGTCCTGTGGGAAGACAGGGGGGAGGCAGAGATCCACACGCTCACCAACGTGCTCTGGGCAGAGTAGGAGTCCGAATCCCAGCTTTACGTTGTCTCTGGGCCTCAGTTTCCCCACCCATAGTAGGGGAATGGCAGTGCCATCACCTGAGGCTGCAAGGAGGAGCAGTTCCTCCTTCTCCAACACACTTCCTGCACCACTCCAAGGTCCTCAGGGCAGGACCAACCCAAGGCCCCAAACCCCGAAGGCCCGCGCACTGTTCCCGCCCTATCAGAACTGAGGCCTCTTAACAGAAACGGCAGAACCCAAGTGTGGGGCAGGAGAAAGTGCTGGGAGGTCAAAGGCCCATAGGATGCACCCTCAGGGGCTTCCCTGGAAAAGGAGGGGCATTCAAGTTAGAGAAGATTGACAGCTAAATGAAACGTGGGGGAGACCTGCCAGGCTGGCGTGCCTTTTGGAGATTAAGGCAGGAGCTTGTTTCCTAGACTCTAACACAGAGAGGAGGGGCCCGGATGAAGACAGAGGCCGAGATGGGGACAGACTGGTCCTGGGTGCCATGGGAAGGAAGGGGCAGAGGCAGATGGAAGAGAGGGGGCCCCCTGGCTACCCCCAGCAGGGACCCAGGAAGCCACTGACCTGGGCATTGACGTCCACCTGTCCCGTGCTGAGCAGCAGGCTGACCATCTCCAAGTTGCCGATTTTGGCTGCGTGGTGGAGGCAGGTGGAGCCATCCTCCTCCTGAGGGAGACAGGTGTGGCAGGGGGTTCCCTTGCTGGGCGCCCACCAGGTCTAGACTCCCTGGGCCACCGCTGCCCACCGCACCTTGCTGTAGACACAGCCGCCTCGCTGCACCATGTAGCGGGCCACCTCCAAGTGGTTGTTCACCACGGCCTCCATGAGCGGGGTCCGCTGCTGCTTGTCCACGGCGTTGATGTTGGCTCCAGCCTGCAGGGAGGGGCACAGGGCTGGCATCAGGGAGGCCAGGGCAGGGGCAGGGGCCAGTCAGGGAGGTGGAGGACTGGGTCACACTGACCTGCAGCAGCACGTGGCAGATCTCCACAGAGCCCTTCTGGGCAGCCGCGTGCAGGGGTGTGCGCTTGCTCTGCTGGTCGCTCTGGAAGTTGGGGTCCAGGTTGTCCACTGCAGGGGAGAGAGAGGGACAGGTGGTGAGCGAGCGAGGGGCAGAGGCACGTCTCCCCGCTTCGCAGCTCCTGCTGCCGGCCCCCTCCATGTTTGTCTCCGTCAGGGCGTTAGGAGCCCAGCGCCCTGCAGCCCTGGTCCTCAGCAGGACTGTGCACCAAGCAAGACACCTGCTCTCTGTGCTCCAGGCAGTGAAGGGTTAAGAGAGTTATTATGTGAGCGCTGCAACCCGTACCAGCAAGAGAGATGTGCCTGCCCCCTGCCACGCCAAGTCCCTCAGGGTCCGGACACTCACACAGCATCAGGACCACCTTCTGCAGCTCCCCCTGCTTCACAGACAGGTACAACTGCCGGGGGTGGAAACGCAGCTTCTTCCGCCTGTGGGGAGGATGGAGTCAGCCACTCAACACCCGCTCCTCCAGCCTCAGCCCCGACACTCCCGAGACCAACACCTGCCCACCTCTCTGACTCCTGGATGACCAGGGCCTTCTCCAGGGCCTCTCGGCCTGGCCCCAGAGGCAGCCCCACAGCTGAGAGGCAGCCCCCACTGGGCAGGGTCAGGGAAGGCCCCGAGCTGTCAATGGTGTCGGCCAGGGGATCGCAGGGTGGCCGCCGGGGCTCCCCATGCCCTCGCATCCGAGCACTGCAGGAGAAAGTGCCAATGTCTGGGGGTGAGGAGGGGGTGGGCGAGGGCAGGCAGCAGGGCAGGAGAGGCTGGTACCTGGGCTGGGAGGTATCCGCTCTCCCTGGGGCATCCTGGGCTAGGGGCGGGGGCGCAGGGGCTGCAGCACCAGCCGGAGGGGCTCCCCCATCGCCCCGGGGAATGGTCACTTCCTGGGCCTCAGATGCATCCTCTCCACAATGGGGACAGAACACCATGCCGTTGAGCTGGGACACACAGGCCCTGTGGAAGCGGTGGGCTACACGGAAGTCTGGGTGGCACTCCAGGAAGGTACCCTGGGACAGAGCAGGTCATGGTCAGGCTCAGGTACCTCCCATGGAGCGGGGCAGGTCACACATGCGCCCTGCCACCACTCACCGCAGTGCAGAAGTAGCCACAGCCTGGGCAGCAATGGTGCTTGACCATGCGGGCACGATGGGTCTCACAGAGCACCATGAGTGCCACGCGGCTGGATGGCCTCATGGTCTCCCGCTTGAGGATGGCCGTGTTGCAGCCGGACAGCTAGGGACAGCAAGGGCAGGTGAGAACGGAGGGTGAGGCTGTGCCCCAGGCCAGACCTTCCGGACCTTCCTGCCAGCCCCACCCACCTCGCCGTCCACACTCTCGGTGGCCATGCACTTGTGCCCAGCCCGCTCGCTGATGCGGTCGATCTTGGGCGCCTCCATGCGGCAGCTGCAGAGGGGCAGCTCCTCGAAGCCGCGCTCGGTCTCCAGGGAGGACGTGTCATTGGACACCCCTGGGGCAGAGGAAGGGCGGCTGAGGCAGGCCCGGCCCACACCTGCCGGGAGGGTGCTCTGCCCCCGCTCTGCCTCTCCCTCCACGCTCCAGAGCCCTGAGGCCAGCCGGACACCCAGGCTTCGGCCGGTTTCCCCTCCCCGGAACCCCACTCCCTCCGGCCCCTGGGCACCCCCTAGCGGCTCTCTGTCCCGGCAATGGGCATTTACCAGCGTGGTTGGGGGAGAGGGTCCCCTCGCTGGGCAGCTCCAGGGACCCCAGAGGGACCTCCATGTACTCACTGGGGCCTGAGGAGCCCACACCATTCACTCCTGACACAGAGACAGAGAGAGTGAGAGTGCGAGCTCACGGGGCCGCGCGTGGGTACATGCGGGTGTACATGCGTGGGCCAATGTACAGATGCGTGCCTCTGGGGGCCAGGAGGGGTGCAGAGGGGACCCAAGCCGCAGAGCCCCCTCACCTCGAGGCTCCTTGGCCCGTGCAGGCTCCCTCTTCCGCCGTTTCCGAGATGGTTTCACCCACGGGCTGTCTTTTCGCCATTTCTTCTTGGCCTTGCGCCGGCCGCTGGAGCCGCTCTGTGGAAGGCTGGGAGTCAGGCCCCGGCCGCAGCCCTGCTCCGCCCGAGAGGCCAGCCTCCACTCACCCTGTCCGACTGGTTGCCTGATTCCTCGTCTTCCTCCTCCTCCTCTTCCTCCTCTTCTTCTTCCTCCTCCTCCTCCTCCTCTTCCTCCTCCTCTTCCTCCTCTTCACTCAGCTGCTCAGCCAGGGCTTCAACTTCAGACTGAGAGAGAGGAAACCGGGGCTGGGGAGACAGCAACTCCCAGGCCACAGCTCTCTCCTGGGGAGGATGAGGCAGAGGTCGCACAGGACAAATCCAAGAAGACAGAGACAGGCAAGACGGACGAAGAAAATGGCCACGCTGATCCCATCTGCCCAGGGACAGCTCCCTGAGAAGGTGCACATGGGCAGGGAGGAGGAAGGGCTGGAGAGACGGCACGAGTGCTGCGTGGCAACGAGAGATGCTCTGTTCACACAGCGACATGTAGGTCCTGGTAACCAATGTGATGCTGTTGCTATGGAGCTCACAGATGGACACGACCACACATGGCTGCTAAGGGCAGCAGGTGAAAAGCCCATGATGAACAGATCAGCTCAGTGCCACCCGAACCCCAGTGATCAGTACAAATGTCACCAGTGAGAGAGATGACCTGTGTTCTGCACCTCCTGACATGCAGTGAAGGGACACCGTGCACATGGAGCTGTCACCCCTAGGCCATCACTTCCTCAGCTCAGAGGCGGGGGGTGGGGGGGATGATGACACGGGCTTCCCACACCCTCAGCCACCCTTAAGTCTGAGGAACTCTCAGTCACCTGGCCCAGTCTCTTTCACAAATAAAAGGTGAGCAAAAAGGATTTCGCTTTTTTTTTTTTTAAATGAAGAAATCCATGTATCAAAAGCTATCCAACACAACTGCCAATCAAATCAACAAGTGGGTCCTTTCGGATGGTACCTAAGGCCCACTTATGAGACTGAGGCCACGGGAAGACTGACGGGGATATGCCATGGTGTGAAGGAATTGCTGGGAATCTTTTTGGGGGTGTGAAAATGGTGATGCAGTGATGTTAAACGACAAAAAGAGGCCTTATGTGTAGAGGAACAGATGGAAATATTTCCACATGAAGCTGTGATGGCGGGGAGTCCCATGAAATGGCCCAGCCCGGGGGGAGCAGCTGCGTGCTGACAACCACCGTTCTCCTCTGTGTCTACTTCTAAGCACAACAGCAAGACTACACCTTCCACCGTGCAGGGGAACAGGAGGCAACGCACACACAGCAAGCACGGGAGCCCGCACACAGGAAATAAGCCGCAGGGCCGCGGTGCAGCTCAGTGGTAGAGCACTTGCCCAGCATGCAGGAGGACCTGGGTTCGAGCCCCAGGACCAGAAAAGGAAAGAAGAAGGCAGAAAGGAAGGGGGGGACAGGAAAGGCCGGGGAGCGAGCCCTGGGCCTCGGGGCAGGAGGCGGGCCACTCCGCTCACCTTGCTGTCAGAGTCCACTCGCTCATCCACAGAGTAGGGGTCATAGTAGAGACTGAAGTCATCCCCCACCACCGTCTCCCACTCCTGCAGGGACCTGGGGTCCCCCTTGTCCAGGGTCACTTCTCCCGAACCCCGGGTAGAACCCAACTCCTCCGACTAGAAAAAGATCAGCAAACTTGAGGCTGCTGCTCTGCCCCTTCCAGCCCCCATTCCTCTGAGGACAGACGCAGCCCCCAGATGGAGAGGTCCTGCCCTGCCTTGCTGCTCACCAGGCCACCTCCAGGGGTCAGCTTCCTCCGCTTGGCCACATCTAGAAGGGAGGGAAGGAATGAGGCTGGGGCCCTCCCCGCCGGGCCAGCCTCAGGGGCCAGGTTGGGGCGCGGACCAACCTGAAGTCACCTTCCCCAGGGAGTGCACATCGTCACTCATTCGGAAATGCTGCACTTCTGGGGGCCGCTTCTCAGGGACCGGCGGCTGGAGGAGAGGGAACACGCAGAGGGTCAGGTCACGGAGGTCGGGGAGCAGCCACAGGCTTGCCTAGATTACCCTGGAGCCTGAGGCAGGAGTGGCACAGTGAGCCATACCTCAAAACAGCCCTCTCCCCAAGCTCCACAAACCAGACAGCAGCTGTAACAGTACAGTGAAACCTTGGGCTACAAGTAAGTTGTTCCGCAAGTGTCTGCAAGACTAGCAAATGTTTCTAGTAAGTTTCAACTTGAAATAGAGCAATATGTCCAGCAATACGCGTAGTATGTGACAACGAATGTCACATGATCACAGCCCAGCCAATGGTTCTTTCTCACTGCGGGACTGTGGGTGATTCTCTCCCAACAGCAAGAGATTACAGAGAGCTCATCTGCACAGGAAGAGAAAAAGGCAGACTCCCTACTTCCTCCCTCCATATGAGGTAAGGGAGATGTTAAAAGGTGGGAAACTGCGAAACTCTGTAGAAAAACACCACCCAAATAAGGCTCTGGTAGTTGGGGCCATGGATCTGCTTAAGAACATGTCACGTTTCTGTGACATCCTCAAAAGGAAGCAAGAGCAAATGTCACTGGACAGGCTGCTTGTTAAAGTTGCAGGAAAAGCGTGTAGCTCAGTGGTAGAGCACTTCCCTAGCATGCACAAAGCTCTGAGTTCAGCCAGGCATGGTGGCACAGGCCTGTGATCCCAGCATTCAGGAGGCTGAGGCAGGAGGATTGTTGTGAGTTCGAGGCCAGCGTGGGCTACAAAGTGAGTTCAAGACTAGCCTGAACTGCATAGTAAGACCTTGTCTCAAAAAAAACAAAACAAAACAAAAAAAACCCACAAAAAAAAGTTGTAGAAAAACAAAGCTTTCCTTGAGCCAACAGCAGTGTTTCTGTTAGTGAGAGTGAAAATCATGCTATACAATAACCCTCCCTCTTGTTTCCCTCACACCAGCCAGGAAGTTTTGCAAAGGTAACTGCAGATTAATTTATTTCTTTAAATTTTTTTTTTTTGGTACCAGGAATTGAACTCTGGATGCTGCGCTTGCCAGGCAGGCGCTTGTGCCCCTGAGCTATATCCCTGGTACTTCTTTTCCTCCTGCTTCAGCCTCCCAAGAGTGCTGGGATTACAGGTGTGCGCCACAACACCTGGCTCCATTATTTCTTATGGGGAAATTCACTATGAAATACAAATGCTCTGGGTTATAAGCATGTTTCTAGGACGAATTACGCTCACAAACTGAGGTTTTACTGTACTGTTATTTCCCGAGTGCAGGTGGGTCAAGCATGTCTCACACCTAACGCTCACTGAGCCCCTCAAACACATGGGGCAGACCCTTCCTCCCATCCTGCAAGGTCAGAGCCCTTTGTGCACATACCTTCACAGCAGGTTACAACAACAGCTAAAGTGTAGAAACAACCCAGAGGCCACTGACAGCACAGTGTGGCGCCACATCCACACAGGTTTGACACGTGGGGGCAAAAATGTTTTTAAAAGATTCTGTATCTAGTATGAACAGACTTTTCTTTTTCAGTACTCTCTAAATAAAACAGCATTAAAATCATTTCCATAGCACTGCACACTGTTTAGTATTGTAGATAACAAAGATGTATGTGGGAAGATACATCTATCTTTTTTTTTTCTTATGTACTGAGGACTGAACCCAGGGCCTCTTCACAGTTACATCTCCCGCTTTTTCTCATTCTTTATTTTAAAATAGGGCCTCACTAACTTGCCCAGCTAGGCTTGAACTTATCTTTCTGCCTCAGCCTGCTAGGATTATAGGACTGTGCCACTATGCCCAGTTTTTGTGCAGATTTTTTTTCTGCTGATTCTAGACAATTTCATAGAAGGGACTTTTTTTTTTTTTTGAGACAGGGTCTCACTATACAGTTCAAAGTGGCCTTGAACTCTCACTACATAACTCAGGCTGGCCTCAAACTTAAGGCCATCCTCCTGCCTCAGCCTCTGAGTGCTGGGATTACAGATGTGCATCACCACGCCTGGCTTGTAAGGGATTTTATTACCACTAGATTTTTGCATCTGTGAGAGCCCTGTAATCAATTCCCCCTTGGATCCTGAAACTGCACACAAATGGAGTATTACTCGCTTTACAAAGGAAAGAAATTCTAAAACACACAACAACAAAGAAACCTTGAGAACATAAAATAAATCAGTCATAGCAAAGCATGGTGGCCCACACCTATAATCCCAGCACTCAGGAGACTGAGGCAGGAGGATCGACAGGAGTGTGAGGCCAACCTGGGCCACATAAGTGAGTTGAAGGTCAGTGTGAACTACAGACTGAGACCCTGTCTCAAAAAAAAAAGGCCAGTCACAAAGACACAAATACAGTACTGTTCAGTTAAATATGAGGTAGTTACAGTAATCACATTCCTAGAAACATAATAATGGTGGCCGCCAGGAGCTGGGGGAAGGAAAGTTAGGGACATATTGTTCAAGAGACACAGAGTTCAAATTTTGCAGGATGAAAAGAGTTGCAGAAACCAATGATTGCACAATGTTATCAAGCTTTTAATACCACTGACCTCTACGCTTAAAAATGTTTTAGATGGTCAATTCTACACGCATTCTAATACAAGAAAAAAAAGAGAGAAAAAATAAAAAGTAAGGCTGGGTGTGGTGGTTCACGCTGTTAATCCCTGCACCCAGGAGGCTGAGGCAGGAGGATCGTTGCAAGTTTGAGGTCAGCCTGAACTGTATGGTGAGACTTTGCCTCAAAAAAAAAAAAAAAAAGTAGGGTATGGTGGTGCACCCTATAATTCCAGCTACTCAGGAGTCTGAAGCAGAAGGATCACAGCCTTGAGAGCTACCTGTACAATTTAGCAGGACTTTCACTCAAAAATAAAATTAAAGAGGCTGGTGGCTCTAGCTCAGTGACAGATTGCTGCTTAGCCTGTGAGAAGCCCTGAGTTCAAGCCCTACCCGGCCTGCAAGAAACAAAACAAAACAAAAAACTCAAAGACTGCAGGCTACTCAAACCACACCCAGAGAAAGCAACACAACAAGGTCTCAAAACCTTGCCCCTAAAGCTTCTGGGATTCCGGAGATTTTGTTTTGCTCCTCTATCTCTCCTTGCCACAGAAAGGTTCAGAGGAGGGAGAAGCTCCCTTAGGCCCCACTTGGCGGTAGAAAGGAAAAGTGACGCTCCTTTCCCGTTCTCAGCTGTACCATTAACTCCTCAGCAGGTCTGATGGGTCTACTGCCAGTGCCCCTCCCCACGAATATAAACCCCTGGAAGACAGGCTTCATCTGCTCACAGACTAAGGCCAGCCCAATGTTTGTCTCCTAGCAGCACCTCGGTACAGAAATGAAAAAGGACTGGTGTTTTTTAGTTGTTTTTTCAAAACCCACCGTGGTTTACCCTAGAGCACCCCCCCCAACCATCCTACCTGCCCATTCCCTGGCTTGGCCATGGTTTTCCGGGCACGGTGGACCTTGGGTTGCCCCTCCGGACTGACAGTGGTGGCCGGAGGGGGCTCAGACCCCGGTGATGCAGCCACGGGCCCCTGGGCCCCAGGCATATGCAGCAGCCGCATGGCCAAACTCTGCACGGATGGGGGCGACTTCCCGGCCCCTGTCATTGACATTTTGGCCCGGCTGGCGCAGGCACCCCCCTTGCTGGGGGAAGAGGGGAAGGACTTCGTGGCGTGGCCTAGGAGAGGCGGACAGACGGACAGGGAGGAAGCCGGGTAAGAAGGCGGCAACGAAGACCCCCGCCCGCCCTCGCGCTCCCGGTCTCTCACCCAGCAGGACTCGGCCCCCATCGCCCTCCACATTCTCGGGTTCATCCCCGATGATCGGTGTGGGCCCCACCGGGGTGTCAGCCCCCTCCTCGCCCACGGTGACGGTGACGGAGGCCGGGGAGGAGGGGCCGGGAGGCTCCAGGGAGTCGGGGCTGGCCTTGGGCAGGGTATCCTCACTGGGAGGGGTGTCCCCCACTGAGCCAGGAACTGCCGGGAGAGAGGAAGTTCAGGGCGGGGGCTCCGCGGAGCCCGGGTCAGAGGAGGTGAAGGTCCGGCCGGCCGGTTCCGCCGCACTCACCTCTCTCGGGGGCTCCTCGGGGCTCCTTCTCCAGCAGCAGCGCCCCCATCTCAGCGGGGGTGTCCCCCTGAGAGGGGAGACAGGGCACAGGAGGGCCGGTAAGCCCGGCGGGGAGCTGGGGCGCCCAGGACGCCTGGGCCCTGGGCAGAGACAGCAGGCTCCGGGGCCTACCTCGCCCTCGGTGGGGGCCGCCCCGGCCCCGGCCCCGGCTGCCCGGAGGGGCCGCACGACCCCTCCCCCGGGCCCGCATCAGCCCCCGCCCTCTCGGAAGACCCCGCATCTCCGGGGCCGAGAGGAGAGGAGGGGGCGGGGGCGGGGCCTCAGCGCCCCGGCCCCGCCCCCTCCTCCCAGCTGCACGCGCCGCTCCCCCTTTGTCCCCCAGGCCGCGGGGACCCCGGGCACCAACCCCTCCGGCGCCCGCTGCTCCCCAGCCCGGCGGGCGGCCCCTCGTGCCCCTCGCGCGTGCTCCGGGGGCCCCGGCGCCCGCTGCCCACTCAGGGGCAGCCGGCGGCGGCTCGCGCGCCTCCGTGCCCACTCCCCCCACCTCCCACCCCCTGGTCCCCTCATCCGCCCCCGGTGCTGGCCCCCTGGATTGCTGCAAGTCCCGCCCGGGCCCCCCGGCCCCGTTGCACCCCCGGAGCATTGCACGGGCGCGCGCTTCCCCCGGGCGCGCGCGCGGGCATGCACCCGCCTCTCCCCCTCCCCTTCCGCACCTCGGCGGCCGCCGCCGCTGCAGCTCCCGCCGCCGCCGCCATCGCCGCTCGCGCGGGGGGCTGAGCCGGCGCGCGGCCGCCCCGGGTCACGTGGGCGAGCAGGGCGGGCGAGGAGGGGCCTTAAAGGGACCGTGGCGCGCATTCGGGCCATTTTCTCCGCGAGATTCCTCGGAGCCGGCCGGGCGGCCCGAAGCTGGGGAGTGGGGCAGGATTCCTGTCCTTCCCCAGCCGCGGCCCTGCGGGAACCAAGGGTGAGGGCTGCCAGGTCCCAGGGGCGGCTCCTCTGGCCCCATCTGGGTCTAGGTGACAAGCGCTGCGCCAGAACCCCATGGTTCTCCGCTGCTGCGTTTGTTGGGCACTCTTGGGCTTCTCCCTCCAGGTTGCTTGTCGTTCTAGTTGCTCGGCCACCAGATAAGAAGTCTCGGTCTCGGCTGTGACCTTGCTTCTGACGAGCAAGAAGGGGGCCACGGGGACATGCGGGGACACCTTTACTGTAGTGCGCTGCATCATCCCCTCCCAGCAGCGTCCCCTTTTGAAAACATGGGACTAAATGTCTTTTGTCTCCGCCACAAGCGCTAGAGATCCAAGGAAGCCCGGCGGCTCGAGTGACGTCTTTTTGGTGACACTGTAGGGAGTGATCGCTTTTTAGCTAAACACTTATCCGCGGTCAGGCACTCCGCGGGTGACAGCCCAGCTGACAGTTCTAAGAACACCAGGATACGCAGCCCTAACACGTGGTATTCAGGGAAGCCGCCCCTTACGTATTTCATCTCTCTGTTTGAAAACATATGTACGATCTCACACGCAGTATATGACACAGGCAGGCTTAGGGTAAGGGGCACCTGAGGCCATTTCGAGGCCTTCTGGGAACTGTAGTTCTCCTTGGTTAGGAACTTTCCAGAGCTTTCTGGGAATTGTAGTCTTCCTCAAAACCTAAAGCAAGTTTGCAGGTTTCCAGCTTTTCCAAAGACACGAACCATTTCTCCCAAACAAAAATGCCAGAACAGACCACCTGTTTACAGTATCAGTGGGCACGGTGGCCACCTGTAGCCTATACCAAACCCTGCAAGTGTAAGAAGTCGTTGTGCATGACGATGGCTGCCAATCGCGTGTGCTGTGCGGTCCCTGGCCAGGTACCGAGGCTGCACAACTCGGGAGGAGTGTCCCTGGCCAGAGGAGCTCACTTGTCATGTAACCTGTCTGGAGGTGGGCTCCTTTGGGGGTTGGGACCTGCAAGACCTGTGACTTCTGGGTACTGCGGACCCAGCACCGACAGAGAGACACCACCTAGGGTGGGACAGTCATATACACTCAGTTGCCATAGTATAAAGAAAAAAAATTAAATTTTTTTATTCTGTGGAAAACAAAGCAGAAAAACTAAAACCCCAAACTCCAGAAAAAATCCTAAAAAATACGTTTTGTTTTCTTAAAAAATACTGTAGGTCTCTACTCCTCTCCCTCCCGCTAACTGCCCTCCTTGTGTCCTTTTCTCCTAAGTGCCCTGCCCCCCAACCCCTTCACTATCCACTGTTCTTGCTACTGTACCCCCACTTCCCAGTATCTACCCAGGAGGCTCACCCCATGTTCTCTTACCTGGCACCTTAACTGTGCCCTCCAGTTTTGGTGAACCATGTACCCACAGTCCCACTTCCCCGGCATGCAAGAACTGTCTCCCTCTTCCTTGTCTGGGATTCAGTAATTGTGTCCCCTAGAACTCCCTCTCCCAGAGATCTATGCTAACCAGGAGCAAGCCAGCTGACTTCTGCCCAGTCCCCGCCCGTTTCCCTCCCCCACCCGTACCTAAAGAAATGTCAGAACCTCCCCCCCCCCCGGGCAGCCTGGCCAGGGAAAACCATTCTCCAGTCTTCCCTCTTCTTCGTTCCTTTTTTTTTCTTGGTACCGGAAATCGAACTCAGGACCTTGGGCCTCTGAGCTATATCCCCAGCCCTCTCCGTTTTATGCAACCCTTTTCCCTCCCTCCACATAACCATGCACCTCTATGAAAATCAATCTCTGGGACCCCACATTCCCTTGGCTTTGTCAAAGAACCCTGTCTCTAGCTCCACCCTCTCTGAGAAGCAGGATCTCCTCTCCAGGGAATCTTCTCCCTCCCTCCCTCCCTCCCCCCTCGGACGCGCGTCTGCCGCCCCATTCTCCTGTGCCCAGGAGCCTCGCCCGCCCGGCGCAGGGCCCCGCCTCCTGGCCTCCTCGCCCGCCCCAGCTAGCGAATGAGGACGTTGATCTCGGCCACGCTGGCCTCCAGCACGTTCTCAGCCGTGGTCTTGCCGTGCTGCTCCTTGAGGTGCCGCCTGATGGCCGGCTTGTGGGCGAAGCGCACGTCGCAGTAGGAGCAGCGGTACGGCCGCGCCCCGGAGTGCAGGTTGAGGTGGTCGTGCAGCGTGGACTTCTGGGTGAAGCACTTGCCGCAGATGCCGCACGAGTGCGACTTGACGCCACGGTGCACGTTCATGTGGCGGTTGAGGTTGCTGCTGTGGTTGAACTGCTTGCCGCAGCGCGGGCACATGAAGATGAAGTGCTGCGCGCGCATGTGGAAGACCAGCTTCTCCACGCCCTGGAACACTTCCGGGCACTTGGTGCACTTTATGTTCTTTAAGGGGTTTCCGCTTGAGAAGCCCCCGGGCAGGGGTCCCCGGCTGCCCCCCGCCCCCAGACTGCCCCCCGCCCCCCGGGCAGCCATGGCCACCGCAGCCGCTTCCACTAGGCCCGAGGTGGCCCCCACACTGGCTCGGCCCCCGGGAATCAGCAGCAGGCCCTCCCCTTCAGCATCCTCAGACAGGCTATAGCAGGCCTTCACCACGCCCTGCGGTGGGGCCACAGTGCTGGGGGCCACGCTGCTCTGGGCCAGCTCCCCCAGGTGGCTGCTCACGGAGCCCCCAATACCCAGACCCCCTCCCAGGCCCCCGGGGGGTTTGAGCCGGTGCGCCACCTCCAGGGCCGACTCCACCTTGACGATGCAGATGTCAGACACGTCCTCATCCTCATCCTCGTCCTCCTCCTCGGCTTTCAGCTCCAGGTCCTCGTCCAGCGGGAACTCCAGCTTCACGGGCCGCAGGAGCGGAGGGGGCAGCGGAGGAGGGGGCGGGGGCTTGGGGGCGGGCTTCGGGGTCCTGGCCGGCGGGAGGAGGGACTTGGCGGCGCTGACGCTGCTCACGAGGCTGGCCTCCCTGACCCCATCCTCCTTGAGGCCTATCTTGGGCTCGATGAACTGACTGAGCGCGTTCCGGCACTTCTCCACCACGTGCTCCATCTGCAGGTAGGAGGCGGCCGTCAGGTAGTTGACGATGTCCCTGACGGCGAACTCCAGGGCGCCCGTGTAGCAGGAGAGGAGCAGGTCGGCGACGATGCGTGCGCTGTGCATCAGGGAGACCTGCAGCTCGGAGCTGGGGTTCAGCAAGAACTGGTCCCGCAGGAACGGGGAGCAGGCGGCCAGGATGACCTTGTGGCCACGGAACTTGAGGCTGTCGGCCACGATGGTCACGTCGCAGAACCGCTCCTCTGCGCGGAGCTGGTTCATGTTCCGCAGCGTCGCGGCCTCGTGGCCGGGCAGCTGGAAGCGCAGGACTTCCACCCCCGAGGCCATTGTGGCGGGAGTGGGCAACCCTGGTTGGGAAGGAAGGCGGTCAGAGACAAAGGTCTCGGGCTCTCCAAAGCCGAGAGTCCTGGCCCTTCGCCCCCATTCTTGCCCAGTTCCCCCAGCATCAGATCTCCCGGTCTTCACGCCTCTTCCTCAGTTTCCCCAACCCGGGGGAGGCGCTGTCCCTCCGAGGAGGGAGGCGTGGTTCCCGGGGGCGGGGCAGCGGCGTCCACACCCCCAGTCCAGCGCCCGCGACGGAGAAAGCCCGCGCGCGCCCTGGGGGAAGGACAAGAAAGGGGGGGGCAGAGACCTAGACCTGTGGATCCGGCCCCGGCTGCAGGCGCTCACCCCGCCCCTTCGCCCGCTCCCTGATCCTCGGAACCCCTTCCGAGCCCTCCCCCTGCCGCCGGCGCGCGTCGTGCACGCCCCCTCCCACGCTGGAGCTCCGCGGCACGCCCCCCCGGCCCCACGGCCCAGAGTGCACGCGCCTCTCACCTGGCCCGGTTCCGCGCGCTGTTTCCCCCCCTTTCCCCACCCCCCAGGGCCGGCGGCGCCCCCCACACACGGGCTGGGCCTGGGCAGCGCGCAGGCGCGGGGGTGCACGGGGCGCGCGCGCGGGGCCGGCTCCGCGTGGGCGTCAGGGGGAGGGGCGGGGGCAGCTCGTGCCGTGTGTTCCAGGCCCCGCGCTCCGCGGCGTCGCGAGGAGTCAGGAGGAGGAAGAGGGGAGGGAATTAAAGGAGCAGGATCCCCCCCTTCCCGACCCCCCTTTCTTCATGGGCACCCCCACGCGGTTAAAGGGCTGGACAGCCGTGCCTCCCCTTTGGCCAGGATTATTTGTCCGCCAGAGCGGAAATACGTTCCACACCCCCTCTTTCTCGCTCCCCCTCCTCTGTGCCTCTGGGG
Organism: Dinomys branickii; assembly: GCA_004027595.1. Taxonomy (NCBI): domain Eukaryota; kingdom Metazoa; phylum Chordata; class Mammalia; order Rodentia; family Dinomyidae; genus Dinomys; species Dinomys branickii. Next base: position 26,572 of record PVLD010004402.1, read on the forward strand.
CCCGCGGCCGGTCTGCGCGTGCGTGCCAAGTGCGGCGGCGGAGGCCGCTACTCGCCGGGCCGGCTCACTCCTCCGCCCAACTGCTGGCGTCCCCCTCGCGCCCGCGTTCCGCTCCCCCGCGGTCCCGCGCTCCTGCCGGGCCTCGCGACCACCTGTGTCCCGGCGTGGTGCGGCTCCCGCCCAGCCGTGCGGAGTGGGCCCCAGGGTGCAGCGGCGGCCCTTCCAGGGCCCAAACCAACCCGCGCAGCCAGCCGAGCTTTCCGTGGCTGTTGCCCACGCGTGCATCCTCTGCTAAGTTGTGCGTAGCTCCCCAGCACACTTCCAGCCTTTTCCAAATCTTGTGAACCTAGTAGCCACCCCGTGCCTCCTGGTTAAAAACACGACTGTGCACAAAGCCAGCTGAGCCGGTCCCTTTAGCGTTCGTCTACTTGGGGTGACAATCAGCCGAGGTCACCCCGGCCTCCCGCTGATTCTCACGGTAGAGGCCTCCGCTTGTGCCGTCCATGACCTTGCCCATTTCACCTCTCCTGTGGTCCATCCTGGACTTAATCCTTCCAGTTATGCGATCTTGGCTGTCAGTATGATTGCAGTATCTTTAATCTTCACCCTACATCTGCCCCTGCCACCCCTGGTCTTCCCTCGACGAAAGCTCTACTGCCCTAAACAAAAAATCTCAATTCTTTTTGGCACTCCTAAACTCAGCCGCAGTCTTCTGGCTTCACTACCAGCACCTAGGACCGCTACTCCAGAGTGGCCTTCTCCCTGACACCCACGGTGCCGCACTCACCCTCCAAGTCCTGTGAAGATGCCAGTGTTTCCGGCCAGCTGCGCTGACTACATCCTCCGTGAGGATGCGCTTTCCCCACGCATCTCAATTCTCATGCCGCTGCTCGCTGTGCGGTGTGTTCAGTATCTGCTTCCCGCCAGGAGAGTGTAAGCCTCCTGAGTGGGAACTGCTCAATGGGCTGTTTTACAAATAAAAATCGTGATAAAGGACTGGCTTTGGAGTTATTTCTTCCTGCTTGGCCGGCATCCAACCGTAAAACACTTATCTGTGGGCTGGGGATATAGTTCAGTGGTATAAACACCTGCCTGGGCTGGGGATATAGCTCAGTGGCATAGCCTGACAAGTTTGAGGTCCTGAGTTTGATTTCCGGTACAAAAACATAAATGCTTATTGGTGACTTCAACTTAATCCCTAAACTCTAGGGATGGGGGCAGTGTTTCCGTAGAGTCTTGGTTATCTTCTTGTAGTCTGACTTTTATGCCCCCACCCAGATTTGATTTTTAAAATACCTTCTTCGTAGAATTCAAGGAAGGACATAGGCTTTTGTGTCAAACACACCTGGGAGCCCTGTGCAGGAGGCCCTCGGGTGAGTTACCCGTTCTGAGCATCGCCGCACGTCGGCTTTGACTTGAGGGGCTGGCTCCCTCACAGGTGTGCTGCGGCGGTGGGAGCTCCTTTCCCTTTTGCTTACTTGGGGTACAGACTCTGAGCTTTCCAGGACTTTAACGACCCTGTTTTCCTATCTGGTCTCTTCCTCACTGCCAGACTTCTTAAAAGAATGTTGACATTCAAGCGAGAAACACAAAAAATTGTCCAGTCAGGAATGAGAGTTTGTAGGGTTTTTAAATCCTGTCCCCTTCTTGCTGTTTCTCTTTTCTAAAAGTGTGGATGGGATGAGGCCCTAACCTCAGGTTGGCATGCAGGACTCAACACCCTTGCTGGCCTGGGGCTGAGAGCTGATGACCCCTTCCAGTGCAGGTTCCGACCATAGCTTCAGCTGTGGTTTCTTTTTGTGTTTGGAGACAGAATCTTGTGGTGTAGTTCAGGCTGGCCTTGAGTTCACTACATAGCCCAGGCTGACCCTGAACTCACGGCGATCTTCCTGCCTCAGCCTTGGATCACAGGCGTGTGGCACCACACCCGGCAGGAATTATTGATGCTTGTCCCTTGCTCCCTAGCTCCTGCCAGCATAAGACAAGGGGTGCTTCTGGTCCTTACCATGTAGGACAAAGTGCCTTGGCCGAGTGTCAGGAACAGATGATTTTTGATCCTTAGTGGGCTTTAGAAATAAGGATGCAGGGAGGAGCTAGAGACAGATCAAACTTCCAGTCCAGGTCTGCTGTCGTCCAGGCCCAGAGGGTTCGGAATTCTCTCTGTGAAGTCTCTCTGGGCCTGGTGCTCCCGAGCCACTTACTGGGAGTTTGTGTGTGCGTCTGCCTGGAGAGCAGGCTAGGGCTGCGATGCAGGGCTGGGGCACCACTGTTGGTGACTGACAGAGGGGAGCAGCGGCCTCACCCAACACAGGAACGGTCAGGCGCCTCTGAGATGCTCCGAGTGCTTTGGCTGCTCAGCATGCACTGGATAACTAGAGCCCCAGCAAGCAGTAGGAAGGAAGAAGCTAACCTGAAGCTGCAGTCCACTGGCTGCCGAAACTGTCCTTTGTCACAGCCAGGCGGCCAGGGCCTCGCTCTTTCTGCTTTGCTCTTCGCTCTGCTCTGCCCTCAGAATCACTGTGGGTGACACTGCCACACTGGCAGGGCTTGCTGCTCCAGAGAAGAAATCATATGAGGGCAAAATGCCTGCCTGCTACGTGGCTCGCAAGACCAACTTTTGTCTGCTGCCTGCTCTCCCGGGGCCTAGCAGCTCACAGCTTGGCCCTGGGACACACTCGGGCCTCTCCTACCAGGGGGAGATCCAGTTCTCTGCAGCCCAGCGCCTGCCTGTCCTCCTGTCCTTTGCACACTCCCTGACCCTGCCTGGTACAGGTGGGGGGACACGTGACAGGTTGTCCTTGCCCCATTGGTCTGGATGGGTCCATCCTCTTCCATGCCTCAGGGAGGCTGCTCTCAGACCCCACCCCTCCCAGGTGCTTGAGGTACTTGGTTCAGGCTCTCCCGGGCTGCATTTGTGCAAATGACTCTGTCCACACAATAGGAAAAAAGAGAGCGTGATATCCATATCTGTGTCAATATGTACACATACGTATACATATATATTTTGTAGAATCTTTCTTTTTTTGGGACAAGGTTTTGCTCTGTAGTTCAAGCTGGCCTTGAACCCCCAGTGTAGCCCAGGCTGGCCTCGAACTCACGTAGATCCTCTTGCCTCGGCCTCTGAAGTGCTGGAGTTACAGGAATGTGCTACCATGCCCGACTCCTCATAGAATCGCTTGTATGATTCAAAATTCAAGAAGTATGAAAAGTGCATGGTGAGGGGCTCCCTCTACTCCCACCCCTGCCTGTCGGCAACCAATATTTCTGGCTTCTTCCAAGCTTTTTAAAAAATCTCCTTCTGACAGCTTTTATCTTGACTCCATCGAAGGTACTTTCTTCCTAGGGTCACATCCTGGTGATTAGCAGCATTTGGTATTTTATCAGCTCTGAAATTCGAGACACCAGCACACCAGTCTGTGAATGGCCACAGATCCCCCCTTTTAGGGTTATATCGTAAATGTCCCCAAAGCCTCATGTGGTCATAGGCAGGGCTTTTGGAGACGTGACTGGGTCATGGCCAGTCACTGGTTAGTCCACCAATGTGTTTATTGCTGGGTGTGGTGTTGGGAGGGGAAGGCCGTGGGAAGAGGTGGGTCACTGGGGGCGTGGCCGGGAGAAGAGCTGTAGATAGACCTCTCCTTCTCGCTTGGTCCCTCCCTGCTTCCTGCTGTCCTTGCATGGACTGCTTCTCCTCTGAGATGCCCCTCTGCCGTGCTGCCCTGCCTTGGAACCAGGTGACTGTGGACTGAAGCTTTTCACTCAGTGGCTCTCTTTGGTCCCTGTCCCTTTGTGCATCTGATGAGCCCCTCTGCTACTGTGGCTCTTTCCCAACCTTGTCCACTCCTCAGACTCCCCTTCCTCACTCACTGTCCCCCGCATCTCAGCAGATGGCTGTGTCTTCTGAGACATCACAGCCCTGCCCCCCATTGTCTCAACACTTATTTGTTTGTTTTGTTTTTGAGACAGGTCTCGCTGTGTAGTTCAGGCTGGCCTTGAGATCACTTTGTAGCCTAGGCTGGCCTGGAACTCACAACAATCCTCCTGCCTCAGCCTCCTGAGTGCTGGCATTACAGGTGTGCGCCACCACACCCAGCTCACTTCTTATTTTTGTTCTTTGTTTTTTTTTTGCAGCGCTGGGGATGGAACCCAGGGCTTCTTGAGCATTAGATACACACTCTTTTGCAGTGGGACGCCCCCAGCCCGCCTTTGTTTCCTCCCCTCAGTTTCCTTTCCTTAGATTTGGAGCCTATAGAAAGTCGATCCTTCCTTCCTGCATCCAGTTCCTAGCCATCTTCACCCCTTGCCCTCCTGGGCTTTTCTTTCTTTCTTTCTTTCTTTTTTTTTTTTTTTGAGACAGGGTCTCACTTCGCTACGCAGTTCAGGCTGGGCTTGAGCTCACTTTGTAGCTCAGGCTGGTCTTGAACTTGCAATGATTCTCCTTCCTCAGCCTCCTGAGTGCCACCACCTCCATGAGCCACCACGCCCGGCATCTGGGCTTTTTGTATACACTTTACTGGTTCCAATCTAGTCTCTGAGCCCAGATATTTGCTGTGCTCCAAAGAATGTCCATCCTCAGCCGGACACCCCTCTGGGGACACGTTTTACATCTCTGTTCCCAGCACAGCACATCCTTCTTGTCCTCACCCTCTCTCCTGCTGTGAATATATTGTGTACGTGGAATCCTAAGGAGAGCATGTACAAGTAAAGATGAATAAAGCATGTGCCTGGGACCTGAGCCCAGTTTAAAATCACTCCCGGGCCTGTGGCACTCACATGTCATCCCAGCATTCGGGAGGCTGAGGCAGGAGGATCCAGTTTGAGGGCAGCTGGGCTATGAAGTGAGTTTAAGGCCAGTCTGCAGTACATAGTGAGACCTTGTCTAAAAAACAAACAAATTCCCCACCTGGGTGTTGTGGTACACATCTGTAATCCCAGTGTTATAGGCATCTGAGTTAGATAGAAATATTATAGGCAGTCAGACAGGACCGGGCCCTCGAAGGAGCCAACATAAAAGATACGTGTGGGCCAGACTTTAAGACAAAAGGGGCTAAACAAATGCACCCACTTACCTCCCTAGGTGTAAATGTCAGGGATTGATATTCTAAATAAGTAACAACCACCTTCTAAAAGCCAGGAAGAGTCACTAGCCCTAGCCCCAAGGAAAAGCCCCTGTTCTCTATTCATGCCCCTTGCTCCGTGACTCACTTTCCCATTTGATCCCAGTTCACTCAGTCTTACCTGGACAATTATACCTGTAATCTTATTGGCTGACCATAGTTTTGTCCATTTCCACTACCTTGAACCCGCCTCACCTCATGGTTTTTCTCTATAAAAGTCCCTATAAAAGACAGTCGGGGGTAACCCACCCGGCCCCCCCTTCTGTCCCTCGCTTGCACAGAAGCTTTCTTTCTCTCAATAAATATATTCTACTCTTAACCTCTGTTGTTCCTAAAATTCATTCTTCGGTTTTAGAGAACAGGAACTCATCTGATATCATTCAGGTTGGGAGTTTTATTTTCCTGTATCACCAGCACTCTGACAGGCTGAAGCAGGAGAATCAAAAGTTTGAGCTCAGCTTAGGCAATGTAGCAATTTAGGGAAACCCTTTCTCAAAGTAAAAAAGATATAAAAATGGGGCTGGGGCCTGAGGGTATAGTTTAGTGTGAAGACCCTGTGTTCAGTCTCTGGTTAAAAAAAGAAAGGAGAGGAGGAAGCCCCCAGGACTTCAGGTGGCCCTGTTCGCTCAGGCGCTCAGGCCCGTCTGTCTCTCACAGGCGGCCTCTGCTCGCACTCTCCTGTCTGTGCTTCCTCGTGGCCGCCGGTTCAGGGGGGACACCTGCTGCAGGTGCTGCAAGCAGCGTGCTGTGTGGTTTGGGCTGTCTGACCTTCTGTAGATGACTCGACTACTACGGCTGTCCTGCTCAGTGGGATGCCTTTGCTGACTCAGGCAGCTGCTATTCAGGCATCCTCTTCCTGCTGCAGGCTCAGGCCAGTTCGTCTCTGCTTCCTGTGGCTGATGGACATCTGATTTGTTTAGACCAATGGTCACCATGCCTGCTGCTGTGACTGCTCTTGCTCACCTCCGTGGCTCGCTGTGGCTCAGGCAGCGATCCTCACACCAGGACACCCGTCCCTGAGCTGTGAAAGAGAGTGAAGGAACAGGGACGGGGATGGGGCTGCTCTGGGGTCTGGCCCTCCCCTACGATGGTGGACGGTGGCAGCCCAAGGGGCAGGAATTCCGCAGCCATCCCCTCGCCCAGTGTCCCTTAACACAGGAGGAGGCTCATGGTGAGACCGAGGAGTGCAGAGACAGCCAGCGCAGCCAGGGGCAGTCCCAAAACTTGTGCTGGCTCGGCGTGGTGGCGCTTGCCTGTCATCCCAGCACTCAGGAGGCTGAGGCAGGAGGATCCTTGTGAGTTTGAGACCATCCTGGTCTACAAAGTGAGCTCAACACCAGCCTGAACTGCATAGTGAGATCCTGTCTCAAAAAGACAAAAAAAAAAAAAAAAAAAAAGAATAAAATGGGCCAGGGATGTAGCTCAGTGTGAAGGCCCTGCGTCCAATCCCCAGTCCCCTTCCCGACCACACACACAGGAAAAGAAAAGAGAAAGGAAAAAAGTGCTGGCAAGGGTTTGAGGAGAAAGAAAACCTGCTTCTACATTGCTGGTGAGACTGTGGATTAAGGCAGCTTCCGGGAAATCTGTACAGAGCTTCCTCACAAAAGGAAACAGAGCTGGGGTGTGGCACAGCCCTGCCACATCCTGCAAACCTCCAGGGGTGGCCGCAGGCCTGCGCTTACAGTGGACACTTCCTATCTGCCTAGAGAGGGTAGCCTTGCTGCCGCCCACAGAAGACCCAGAAAGAAAAGGACAGCACGTCATGAAGTATAACAGACCACAACGAAGGATGCAACTGTGACGTGTGCAGCAAAGCAGATGATGCTGGAGGCCAGCTCGTCAGGTGGAACAAGCCAAACGCAGCTGTTCCCCTCCCCCCATATGTGGGATATAAGAATGAAGATGTGAGAGTCAAAGGGAGGCTGTTACTAGAGGAAGTGGGGGCAGGAGATCAGAGAGTAAAAGAAAAACATTAATTCTACCATATGAGCACCCAAGGGTGTAATGTGGACCTGTAATCCCAATACTTGCTCAGGAGGCTGAGGCAGGAGGGTTGCCACAAAGTTGGAGGTCAGCCGTTATGGCTACTCGATGACTTCATGGCCAGCCTGGACAACATAGTGAGATCATTGTTGTTGTCTTGACATTTTTGAGATAGGGTCTTGCTGTGTAGTGCAGGCTGGTTTTGAGCTCACTATGTAGCCCAGGCTAGTTTCAAATTCATGGTAATCTTCCTGCCTCAGCCTCCTGAGCGCTAGAATGACAGGTATGTGACACCACATCTGGCCTACTGTCTCAAAATAAAAAATAAAAAATGACCGGGGGACTGGGTGTGATGGTGCGTGACTGTTATCCCAGCACTCACGAGGCAGAGGCAGGAGGATTGTTGTGAGTTCGAGGCCAGCCTGGGCTACAAAGTGAGCTCAAGGCTAGCCTGAAGTACATAGTGAGACCCTGTCTCAAAAAGACACATACACACACACAAAAAGACTGAGCATATAGTTTAATGCAAGGGCCCTGGGTTCAAATTCTAGTACCAAAAAAAAAGTAGTGTTTGACTTCAGATATTACAAAATATTTCTAAGTAAAGGACATTAAAAGTTGCCCTAAATATGTGAGGTAACAGATATGTCAATTAGCTTTATTGATTTACACTGTATAGTCTGTATCTTGGTTACTTTTTCTCCTTGCTGGGACAAAACACCCAACACCCAAAATGAAGGAAGGAAGGAAAGGTTTATTTAGGTTAGTTTGTGGAGGTTTCAGTCCGTACTTGGCTGGTTCTGAGGCAGAGTGGCACATGGCAGAAGGCAAACTGTTCATGGCAAGAGAGCACAGCAAAAACAACCAGCAAAAAAGGAGGAATGGCTGCAAGCAGCCTCTTTCCTTCCCTTACATTGTAAACAGCATATCCCCACCCAGGAGGTGTGTACCTCTCACACAATCTCTTTGCCCTCCTCTTCCACAGGTTCAGGATGAATACAAATAAGCACCCCAGCTCCCTTCTGAGTCACGCAGTTAACCTTTTAAACTTCCCAAATTAACACAATAAACAACATCCCAGAAGGGTAAGGGCATGTCCTTTTTACCCCAAGATTTACAACTGCTGAGTTACTTAGCCAAACCTCTGGACTCCCCAAGTTGACACAGTGTATCAACCATAACAGTGTGTATCTCAAAACATGAAGTCTTAAATATATGATCTTGGGCTGGAGGTACAGCTCAGTGGGCTAAGTGCTTGCCGCTAAGCACTAGGGCCTTGAGTTCGATCCCCGGTCCCGGAAAAAAAAAAAAAAAAAAGGGAACGGATTAAATATATGATCTTGTTAATTATGTGTAATAAAAATAAAGGTAAAAAAGAACCCTTTTCAAGTGGACAATTCCATGGCATTTAGTACATTCATGGTGTTGCACAGCCACCCCCTGTTTTCTCTTCCTTTTTCTTCTTCTTTTATTATTTTAAAAATTAAAAACCTACCTGGGTGAGGTGGCACACTCCTGTAATCCCAGCACTCGGGAGGCAGAGGCAAGAGGACTGTAGTGAGTTTGAGACCAGCCTGGTCTACAAAGTGAGCTCAGGGCCAGCCTAAACTGCTTAGCGAGACCCTGTCTCAAAAAAGACAAAAATAAAATAAAATAAAATAAAATAATAAAAAAACCTAACAAAAACCAGGCGTCGTGGTGCATGCCTGTAACCCCAGCACTCGGGAGGCTGAGGCAGGAGGATCATTGTGAGTTTAAGACCAGCCTGGGCTACAAAGTGAGGTCAAGGCCAGCCTGAACTGAAACAGTGAGACTCTATCTCAAAAAGACCAAAAAAAAAAAAAAAACAACTAACAATAATGAACACAAAATCAAAACAACACACACACACACACACACACACACACGCAAGGGTACACGACCTCAAAACAAAATGATAGGAATTAACAATGATGCCTGTGGTTTATTGAAAGGAACAACAGTCAATGCTTAAAATTTTCTTTTTTCTCAGCCAATTTTGCACGCTTGAGTCTGGTAATCAGAATGACTGATATGAAAACTGTGTGCAGTACAAGAACCACTGTTGAACTCCTACTATCTTGTGTGATGAAGCTCTGCACCCTTTCCAGTGGTTTTTTAGAATTAGTTGTTGTCTTTGATTGTTTGAGCAATCTTACATTCTTACACCTTGGTTAATTTTAACCCTAAATTAAAAGTTCCACACGGTGGTGGTGGTAAAACGTGTCACTTCATGTGGCAAACCTACTTTATTCTCACCACCCCAAAGGAAGCCCCGTGCCTGTGAAGCAGTTGGTCCCCACTGCCCTTCCTCCAGCTTCTGACAAGCAATATTTTTTTTGCATATTTGTTGGTCATTTGTACATCACCTCTGTGCAAAGTGTCTGCTTTCAAGACTTTTATCCATATTTCTTATTTATTTTTGGTACTGGGAATCGAACTCACGACCTTGTGCTTTCCAGGCAGGTGCTGTGCCACTGAGCCATATTCCCAGCCTCATTTATTGTTTCTGAGACAGGGTCTCCCTGTGTAGTCCAGGATGGCCTCAAGCTCAAGGTTGCCTCAGCCTCCTGAGTGCTGGAATCACAGTTCTGCGCCCCCACGCCCTCCGTGTTTTTGATGATAGATCGCTGTGTTTTGGTGTGTAATTGCACATGATGTCGAAGAACTTAGTGACACCGTTATGATAAAACTTCCAATCTCGCCCACGTATTTATGGGAACAAAACGTTCAGTTCTTAAGTCTATAAAGATGAGAAAAGGGAACAGAACTCGTGCTGAATCTTGTGTTATTCCAGGAATGGAATAAATGAACTAATTGAAAAAAATAGTGGCACAACTTCAGCACACTTTTGCCTTTTATTCTTAATCACTCAGAATTTGTATTGTTTTGTTTTGTTTTTCGTTTTCCTGTGCTGGGGATTGAACGCAGAGCCTCACGTAGGCTAAGCACGCCCAACCCTCGTGTTTTGATAAAGTGATTATTAATAATAAAGGGAGGCTCGGGAGGAAAGATGCTTGTGTAGTGTGGGCAAGGCCCTGGGTTTGATCCCTAACACCACAAAAACCAAAAACCAAACCAGAACAAAAAACTATGTTGATGACTTAATCTAGAAGGGAAATTATTATTATTGTTTTGTCTTTTTGAGACAGGGTCTCACTATGCAGTTCAGGCTGGTCTTGATCTCACTTTGTAGTCCAGGCTGGCCTTGAATTCACAGTGATCCTCCTGCCTCAGCCTCCTGAATGCTGGGATTAAAGGAGTGCACCACCATACCCAGCTCAGGACTTCTTTTTTTACGCTAAATGCTGAATTCTGTGCCATCACCTACATATACCAGGTTTTCTTTATCGACTTGTCTGTGGGTTCCCTTCTCACTATTGTGAGCAGCACCCAGTAAAGAGAGAGAGCAGGTTGTCTTTGACGTGCGGTGCTGACCCCTTGCCTTTGGGTGTGTAACTGGCATTGGGATGGCTGGGCCACGCGGTAGTTTTATTTCTAGTTTTGGAGGAACCTCTATATCGTTGTCTGTGATGGTTTTACTGATTTGCATCCTCACTAGCAGCGTAGGACGGTGGTAGATGAGAGTTCTCTTTTCCCACATTAAAAGGTCTTTCTGGTGACAGTCACTCTAGCTCGGGGAGATGGCATCTCGCTGTGGTTTCGGTTTGTTTCCTTGTTGAAACACACTGCTTGGCAATGTGCCATTGCTTGGCAGCTGTGGATCTTTTTTTGGGAAATGACTACTCAGATGATTTGTTTCCCCTTCTTTTTCTTCGGTTCTGTGGATCACACCCAGGGCTTTCACACTGAATTACATCCCCACCCCCTGTTAAGCTTGCTTACTTACTTACTTACTGATTTTTGTTTGTCTTTTTGAGACACAGTTTCACTATGCAGATGGCCTGGCCTAGAACTCATTTTGCAGCCCAGTTTGGCTTGAAACTCACAGTGATTCTCCTGCCTCAGCCTCTTGAGTGCTAGGATGACAGGTGTGCACCACCGCACCCAGCTCCCCCCAAATCCTTGTGCAGTCACAGCCGGGGCTTCTGGAAGGTGCCCGGACCATGGGGGTATGGTACTCACTAGGGATTCATACACAGAGGAGCTTATACCTAAACGTGGTACCAGCAGGTGAAGCCTGTGGAGGAGGTGGTCCCTGGGGGTGTGGCCTAGAAGGACCTCTCCCTCCTCCTCCCTTGATCCTTCTCTGCCTCCCACTGCCCTGCGCTGAGCTGTTTACCCTCTGCCAGGCCGCCCCGCCTTGGAGCCAGCTGGCCGTGGACTGAAACCTCTACGCACCCTGAGCCAAGATAAACCCCTGCTCCTTAATCTGTGGGTGTCGGTATGGTGTTCCCATGACAAGCAGGTGACTAAGAAGCCTTGGATCCCAGCAGAACCTCCACAAAGCTGGGAGGGCCCCAAGCAGAAGCAGTCTTCCTATGGGGACCCAACGCTGTTGAGTGATCTTGCAAACCAGCCCAAATTCTAAGATATCTCAAAGGAGACTGCAGAGTCTTATAGATGAGGTCCTGTCACTGTCATCTTTAGGGACAAAGATCCAGGGAGCAGCGAGAAGAAGGGCTTTCCCAGCAACGCTCGCCCAGAAGCTCCCAGGCAGGGACCAGTGAACAGGAGCCCACCGGCTCCCACCGGCTCCGTGTTCCTTTCTCATCACCGGGATTTGGTCAGAGGCAGAATCCGGGTCAGCAGGTCCAGGTGGGGGAGGCCACACTTGGAACAGGGCAGGCGCTTAGCACGCATGAAGATCTGGGTTCGAGCCTCATTGCCCCAAGCAAACAAATCCAAGCAGAAATGGAGGGGGTTTAGTGAAAAGCAAGTCTCCCTCCTTCCTTACACCCCATTTTCCAGTTCTCCCTACAGCCAGCTCTACCATCCAGTTTAATGAACACCTTTCCAAAAAAAAATTGTGTGCATATAAGGGTCACATACAGGGCTAGGGCTTTCAGTGACAGAGAGAGGGCCTGGCACGCATGAGGCCCTGTGTTTGATGCCAACCACCACCACACACACACACACACACACACACACACACACATCAAAATGAAAAACAAAATCACGCTTCAAAGAGCATAGGTGGCTACTGTTCTATCCCTGCCCCACGGGGCATGAACGGTAGCTTTCCACACACACAGTTCTGAGTATCTCTGTAGTTAAAAAGTACATATTATATTTCAGTCAGTACCTTTAGAAATTCTACTTACACATAAAGATGTCTCTTGTTTTGGTTTGGTATTTGTTTTGTTTGATGTTTGCTTTTTAAAGCAAGGTCTTGATACTAGCCCAGGCTGGTCTTGAACTCGTGGCAGTCCTCCCGCCTCAGCTTCCCAGTGCTGAGGTGACAGACATGTGCTCGGCTATAGGGATGAGTCTGAAGCGTTCAGGGGCTGCATAGCATCCCAGGGCCCACAGGCCATAGGCAGGGGATTAGTCCTCTGCCGGTGGACACAGGTCCTTTCCAAACGTGGTACACTGCCCTCTCGCACCTGTAGCGTGGGGTCCCCTGCTTTGCATGGCTCTGATTTAATTCTCGGAGGTACCCTTGGGGGAGCCTCCCCTGTTGGGCCTGTGTGTGACAAGAGGCGGAATCAGTGAGCCGAGGAAGCAGCCAGTCAGCGAGCTGAGGCGAACTGGAGAGTCAAAGCCAGGCTCAGTCGGAGCCGCTTCCTTCCAGCAGGCCGGGGGCTGGGGTCAGGGGGGGCCTGCGGAGCACTGCGGGGCAGAACCTTTCCTGCCTTGGAAGGTAAGCAGCCGACTGTGGCCCTCGCATCTGGGTCCTCTGCTGGACCTGGGCAGTGCGGGCTGGAGCGGTTCCCTGGGCTGTGGGGAGGCGCGGAGAAGTTAGTCCTGAGCGGGGCTGGGCAATGGTGGCCTGAGCAGGGGCTGGGCAATGGTGGCTGTAGCCACCTGTGCCTTCGGTCTGTTCCAGCCGGTCGCCAAGCCCACGAGCTGCGGCCACCACTCTGCCGCCTGGAAAGCAGGCTGGATCTCCCCGGGTAGCTGGGTGTGTACCCATGGCTCCGGGACAGTGGAGGCCCCAGAGGGGTGGGACGGATGGCCGAGGTAAGGGCTGCAGGGTGGGTAGAGGGACACTCCAGCCTGGGTGTGTCCAGGGGTCGGCCTTCATCTGGCCTCTTGCAGGACAGGAGGACCGGCCTTCTGTTCTGTCCTGCTCCTTGTGAGGCACACCTCACGCCTTAGTTTAATTCTTAGGAATTGTTGATGCAGCGGTGATGCGAACAGGAAGTTCAGTGCCCAGGCTGGGCCTGGGCCTGCAGGGTGGTCGCAGGACCTAGGGCCTGGGGCATAGGTGCTGGACACAGCCCTTTCTGCCCCCTGGGGCCTCCAGGTCACTCCAGGGCAGTCAGCTCAGGTCAGTAGGTCCGGGCTGGTAGAATAGGGGATGTATGTGTGTTTGGTGCCTGGTCAGCAGCCCAGTTAGAGGAAGTAGGTGTAAATGTAAATATTTTTATTAAAAAACAATCGGAAGGCATAGAAACCAAAGCCACTCTGTCATGGATCTAAAGATACTGTTTACAGTTCTGGGGCGGGGTTGGCCCAGGGTGTGGGCCTTGGCTTTCTTCAGCAGCTCACTGTTGCAACAGGAACTGTGACCCTAGTGGGGGCAGGTGGCAGCGAGTGTCTGGATGGGGCCCTGGGAACCTGGAGCCTCAGGATTTGAGACTGCTGGAGCGGGGTGGTCACAGCAGTCAGAGAGCAGGCGGCAGGGCGCCCACGCAGGTGGGGATGAAAAGGGGTGAGTGGGCTTGAGGGGGCACAGGAAGCCCTGCACCACTGCAAAGAAGGAGCTGCCACGGCGCCGTGGCCACGAGCTCTGCCTTAGTGCCCTGTGAGCCCCGCACGGCTCACCTACGCCTTCTGTGACTCAGTTTCCTCATCTGTAGAGAGAGATGCCAGAGCCTGTGTGATAGGCTTGTGGTGAGGATTGCGTAAAGGACACAGCTTAGAGCAGTGTTCTTCCACCAGGAGGCGATGCAGACCCCCGACAGCCCTTCCCCCACTAACCAGCAGGACCTTGAGTCAAGGCCGTTTCTTCTGTTCGCAAACAATTCAGCTTTCAAACAGAAGCATTTGGCAGCACTTTGCTTCCACTTTTTTTTTTTTTTTTTTTTTTTTTTTGCGGTACTGGGGATCGAACTCAGGACCCTGCGCTTGCTAGGCAAGCGCTTATTCCACTGAGCTATATCCCCAGCCCCACTTTGCTTCCACTTAACAAACTCCACACCCGGCGCCAAACATAGCTGTGACTGTCTTCCCCACAGGGACACAGCGGCTGCCCTCACCTCCCCAGATGGTAAAACACGTTAAGTTCGTGAACCAAGGCACCACCGAAGTGTGTTTGGGAGGTGGCCGCAGGAAACGGCGCGGGGAGTGGGAAAGTGGGGAGGAGGGCGGGCAGAAAGGGGCCCGTGCTGGAGAGGTCAGCAGGGGTTAATCTGCAGCGGAGTCCAGGGGGCGTTGTCCCGAGGTGGGGGCCTGGTGCCCCTGTTCCTGTTCTCTGGCATTTCTGTGCACCCCGTCCAAAATCCCTCAGGCAAAGCCATAGAGACGCTGCTGCTGGAAGCAGAGAAACAGCCCGCTGGGAAGGTCGAAGGATCTGGGTGGGGCAGAGGTGCCTACTGTGATCGCAGAAAGACTCACTTACCGCACTGGGTCTCCAGTTGGAGTCGCAGTGTGGCTGTGAGCCAGGCCAGGTCAGCCTGGTTTCTAAAACCGGAGGCTGATGTAGGGCAGGAGTCAGCTCTACAGTTCCCAAGGAAGGTTGGGGGTAGCAGAGTCCTGCACCAGTGTCCAGGCCGGGGAGGGGGAGACCGTGGCCATGGTTTCTGTTCTTAGTTTGTGAAAAGGAGGTAAAGTACAGAGGGGGAGTGTTGAGTTCTCCTTGGAACTGGTGCCCTAGAAGCCGATATTAGAAGTTTTTTCTTTTGAGACAGGGTCTGACTATGTAGCCTGGCTGGCCTCAAACTTGCGGCAATCCTCCTGCCTCAGCCTCCTGAGTGCTAGGATTACAGGTGTGTGGCACCATGCCTGGCAATATTAAAAGTCTTGACCTGATTTAATATCGAACTACTACTGGTCCTATCCCCTTCCTTCCTTCCTTCCTTCCTCCCTTCCTTGCCCATGGAGTGAAAACACAGGTTGTACTTGCCAGGTTTCAAATGATGCAAAAGAAAAAAAAAAAAAATAAGGTGAGGTCACCTTCACCTATCAGAGACCAGCTGAGAGCTGCTGGGGCATGGAGGAGAATAAAGATGGTGTCTTCAGCCCAGGCCACGGTCACTCCACGCTGGGCGGGGCCTCCCGGAGAACTGGAAGAATTGTATGCTTCACCTTGGCTTGCACTGAACACAGTGTGGCCCCAGGGCCAGCACTTCCCACCGAAAGCCGGCCTCCCCTTGGGTCCCCGCTGTCTCCCCCAAGGCTGCCTGTCCCCCAGCGCTGGAGTTCTGTTCACACACGCGGCAGGCGTCTGGAGACCGCGCTTCCTGGCCTCCCATCTAACCGAGTGTCTGCCTGTGACTCTGTTTTGTCCTTGCACTGAGCTGCATCCCCAGCCCTTTTCTATTTTTATTTTCTTGCCTTAATATTATATTTAAATTTTTAAACATTAGTAGATGTTCACAGTACAATAATGATTTCCGGTCCATGTATACAACATGTCCCTGTTATTTTTCTAACCCTCCCCCTCTACCCCCAGTTTAAAAACATTTTTTTGCTATCATGAGATTTATTTATTTTGTAAGTCTTTATCAAGTTTTTGTGTGTGTGTGCAGACCTGGGGATTGAACTCAGGACCTTGCACTTGTCAGGAAGGTGCTTATTCCACTGAGCTACATCCCCAGCCATATCTAGTTAATTATCATAAACAGATAAATGGCCAAACAGGTGAAAAAAACATGTAAGACACATATAACAATTATAGTTAATCAAGGTCCATTTTTTTTTTTTAATCTTTTTGGTCTTTTTGAGACAAGCTGTCACTATGCAGTTCAGGCTGGCCTTGGACTCACAGTGATCCTCCTGTCTCAGCCTCCCAAGTGCTGGGATTACAGGCGAGCGCCACCATGACAGCCTTGGTACACTTTTAGATACATTGACCACACTGGATTAAAGTAACTTTCCCCCCACTATCTGTCATTTATTTCGCACTTTATTTACACATTAGGCTTCTCACATGAGAGAAACCGTGTGATAGTTCAGTTCAGGCATCTGGTTTGCTTCACCTGACACTATGGCTTCCACTGTTGTACAAGGGACTCAAGCTTATCTTCACTGGAGTTAGAGCTCTAAAGTGCTTGTAGAACTTGGCAGTGAATTTGTCAGGACCTGGACCTTTTTCTCCTATTATTCTATTGGTGTATTTTAGGTGTGCGTAATGATCACACTCGCCATAGGGAGCCTGCACCTGTATGTGGTACACCGCTCTTCTTCGGTTTTTTCCCAATCCCTGCCCTTCCCTCCACGCCTCTTCCCCTCTTCATTCACAAGAACTTTGTTTCTATTTTTTTCTTTCTATTCTTTTTTTCCTTGTGCCTTCCTTCCTTTCCCCTCCCCTGTCCCCTGTTCCCCTTCCCATTTGAACACTTTCAATATCTGTTATGTATTGTGAGGACCTGGGTTTTTAAATTTTTATTTTATTTTTTTCCTGGGCTTTTTTAGTTGGTGGTTTTTTAAATTAGTTTTTCAATTTCATTAAATGATACTGGGATATTCAGGATTTTTATATCTTCTTGGTTCAGCTTTGATAGTTGATGTGTATCTAGGAATCTGGCCATTTCTTCTGAATGTTCAACTTTGTGAGAGTACAGGTTGCCCAAGTAGTTACCAATGATCTTCTGGATTTCAGCACAGTATGTTGGGATTTCACTTTTTTCATTTCCAATTGCGTGCAGTTTGGTCCCCCTTTCCTTGTTTTGCTAAGATTGGCTGAGGGTTTGTCTCTTTTGTTTGTTGTTTCGAAGAACCAACTCTTTGATTCATTGATTTTTTTTGTTATATTTTTATTCCTAATTTTATTAATTTCTACTCTGACCCTTATACTTTCCTCCCTTGTACTAGCCTTGGATTTGGGCCGTTCCTATTTTTCTAGGGGCTTCAGGTGCATCACTAGGTTACTTATTGGAGCTCACTCTTTTTTTCTGATTTGGGAATTCACTGCTAGAAACTTTCCTCTTAGGACTTTCTTTTTTTCTTTTCTTTTCGGTTTTTTTTTTTTTTTTTGTCTTTTTGAGACAGCGTCCCGCTATGCAGTTTAGACTGGCCTTGAGCTCAATTTGTAGCCCAGGCTGGTCTCGAACTCACGATGATCCTCCTGCCTCAGCCTCCCAAGTGCTGGGATTACAGGCGTGCGCCCCCACTCTCGGCTCCTCTTAGGACTTCCACCGTGTCTCAGAGGTTCCGGACTGTTGTGCTGGCATTATCATTTGACTACAGAAACTGTGTGATCTCTTCATTAATTCCATCTATAGCCATTGATTCCTCAAGAGGGCATTGTTTAATTTCCACGTATCAGCACAGTTTTGTGGTTTCTTTCGCCATTGATTTCTAGTTTTGGGCTGTGGATATAGCTCAGTGGCACAAGCACCTGCCTGGCAAGCACAAGGTCCTGAGTTCGATTTCTGGTACCAAAAAAAAAAAGATTTCTAGTTTCATTGCATTACAATATCGTAATATGCACAGATAACTTCAATTCTTTTGCATTTACTTAAGTGGCCTACTTTGGAGAAAGGGCTATATACCTCCTTAGTTAGACTGAACCCTAGGTATTTGAAATTTTTTTGAAGTTAATGTTAATGGAGTTGTTTTCCTGATTTCTTTCTCAGCCAGTTCAATATTTGTGTATAGAAAAGCTATTGATTTGGGTTGGGGGTATTTACTGGGAATGGAACTCAGGACCTCACACTTGCCAGGAAGGCACTGAGTCACTGAGCTATATCCCTGGCCCCAAGCTATTGATTTTTTTCTTTTCTTCTTCTTCTTCTTTTTTTTTTTTTTTTTTTTTTTTTTTTTTTTTTTTTTTTTTTTTTTTTTTTTTTTTTTTTTTTTGGTGCTGGGAGTCAAATTCAGGACCTTGTGCTTGCCAGGCAGGCACTGTATTGCTGAGCTATATCCTGGTAGCAACCTATTGATTTTTAATGTTGATCTTGTTTTGTTTTTGTATTTTGAGACAGGATTTCACTAGGTAGTCCAGGCTGGCCTTTAACCCACTCTGTAGCCCAGACTGGCTTCAAACTTGTAGTGATCTCCTGCCTCAGCCTTCCAGGTTCTGGGACGTAGGGATGCATCACCGATGCAGTGGCACACTTGTGTAATCCCAGCTGCTCAGGAGGCTGAGGCAGGATGACTGCAAGTTTGAGGCCAGCCTGGGAAATTTAGCAAGACCCAGTCTGAAAATAAAGGCAAGCTGGGGATGTAGCTCAGTGGCGAGTGCTTGCCCAGCATGTGTTAGGCCCCAGCTTCAATCCACAGTATTGGAGAAAAGGGGGTGGGGGGAGAGGGGTGTGGTGGTGCTTATGCCTGTAATCTCAGCCTGGTCAATTTAGTGACTTAGTCCTGTTTTAGAATAAAAAGGACTGGGGATATAGCTCAGTGCAAAGGCCTTGGGTTCAATTCTCAATTAAAAAAAAAAATTAGAGTCTTCTGTGAAGCTGAGCATGGTTATACACACCAGTAATCCCAGCTACTTGGGAGGCTGAGGCAGGAGGATTGCAAGATCAGGCTAGCCTGAGAAATTTAGCAAGATCCTGCCTCAAAATATGAGAGAAAGAGAGAAAGAGAGAAAGAGACAGGGAACTAGCTTAAAGTTTTTTTCTACCTGCATTTCATAAAAGTACAGGTTAATATCTCAAACTCCAAAATACTTTTCCCATTGAGTAACCAATTCCAGATTTATTTATTTTGTAAGTTGGGAATTTTTCTCCTGGACTTTCCATAAAAATGTTCTAAACATTTTTCTTGTCTTCGTAACTAAGCACTGATTTTATTCTTAACCCTAGGTTCTCTCTAGTGTAGAAATTCAGGGAAGAAAAGGATTGCAAATCTTCCTTTTTATTAAGAAGTTCTAAGAAAATTGATCTCCATCCCCTGGAAGCTTACAGAAGACCACACTGTCCTGGGCTCCCAGGAAATGAAACCCACTTGGCAGAACCCAAGAGAAAATGAAAATTTCACTTTAATAAAATATTTTGCAATATCCTGTACGGTTTGTGTGCTTTCAATTATTCATGCAGGGGCAAGTGTGCCCGGGCACACATGCGAGTCCACGAGGGCACCTGTGCATGTGAATGTGCGAGTGTCCATGTAAGTGTGCACAAGTGTGTGAGCGTGTGTGTATGAGTGTGCGTGTGAGTGTCCACGAGCGTGTGTGTGAGTGTGCGTGAGCATGTGTCAGGAGCGTCGTGCAGACCCAGAGGATGTGCTGGGGCTGCAGAGGCAGGGAGGTTTGGTCCCTCTGCGCGCCCTGCCCTGCTCGGTTTTCTCTGACAGATCCCACCCCCTTGCCATCCCTGGAGCTGCCTCCCCAGCAGCAAACGAAACACTGCTGAGCCAGCTCTGGGTTTCGGGAAGTCATATGACCTTTCCCTCCCCGGCTCCCCGCCGTCCCTGCGGAGGTGGACAGCATGGACCTGCGGGTGGCTTTGCTCTTCCTGCTGCCCCTGTGCCCAGGTAGGGGGCAGGGAGGGGGGCCGGGCCTCACGGGTGCTGGGGATGTCGCTCAGTGCCCTTGCTCACCTGTGTGCCCTTCTTTCCCGGGTGCCGCCCACAGGCCTGGCAGCTGCGGCCACCTCCTGTCCTCAGAACGTGAACATCACGGGTGGCACCTTCACCCTCAGCCACGGCTGGGCCCCTGGGAGTCTCCTCAGCTACTCCTGTCCCCAGGGCAGCTACCCGTCTCCACCAGCGCGGCTGTGCAAGAGCAATGGGCAGTGGCAGACCCTGGGATCCCCCCTGAGCTCTGGCCGGCGCGTGAAGGCGACCTGCAAGCGTGAGGCTCCCCTGGGGTTTGGCTAGGGCGCCCCACCAGGCGTCAGCCCAGGAGGTTTATTTAGGAGCTCCTGTGCTGTGCGGATCACCCGGAGGCGGTGGTGAGGGGGGGATGGCCACGCTGCAATTGCTAAGGGTCTAAGTGACTTGGAGAAAGCTAAGAGGCTGAGGCAGGAGGATTGCAGGTTCAAGGTCAGCCTGGGCAATTTATTGAGACATTGTCTCAACACAAAAACTTGGAAAAAACTGGGGATGTATCTCAGTGACAGAGCACTGGCTAAATGTGTAGGCCTTGGGTTCAGTCACCATACCCAGAAAGCAAAGCAACTAATACATCTTGGGAAGCGTCAGCTGCCCACCGTAGGAATTTGGGGGTGGCTCTGACAGCAATGGTGGGGAAACAAAGCTGGAGATCACTTTTTGCACAACTGACAGTGCCAGACAGGTGCTGAGGAGCCTTGCAGCCCCCTGAGGGTCCCGGGTAGGGGAGTAGCAATTTACCAGTCAGTGAGGTTGAACTCCGTGAAATCACCAATATGCAAGCAGCCGCCTAAAGCAGTATTTCCTCCTGCTTCGGCCTCCTCTTCCCGAGTTCTGACAGCCAGCTGCCACTGTCCCATGTTCCGGCGGGATGTCACCTCCTCGGAGCCCAGCAGGTGTCCTCCATCTGTCCCTGTGCCCCTTCTCCTCCCCCCCAGCTGTCCGCTGCCCGGCCCCTGTGTCCTTCGAGAATGGCGTGTACGCCCCACGGCTCGGGGCCCACCCTGTGGGCAGTAACCTGAGCTTTGAGTGTGACTCCGGCTTCATGCTGCGTGGCTCCCCGGTGCGCCGCTGCCGCCCCAATGGTGTGTGGGATGGAGAGACCGCGGTGTGCGACAATGGGGGTGAGTACTGCCCTGACGCCTGTGTGGGGCTGGGGGCACCAGAGTTTTGGACCTGACACAAAGGCTCCTTGCACTGGTGCACTGGGTCCAGCTTTTCCAAATGTGCGGTGCAGTCCTTGGAATCCAGGCTTGGGAAATATCACAGGCAGGGTGGCTGGAGAGTGTTGGTACTCAGTGCCTTGCCTTGGGAGCAGGCTTGCCTTCCAGGCCTGGATCTCACTTTGTCAGCTTCCAGGTAGGATACTTAACCTCGCTATGCCTCAGTTTTCACATCTGTAAAATGGGCCATGTGGGCATCTAGAACAGCCACTGGCTCTTGATAGACATGGTGCATGCTTCTGCGGGGTTCCTGCTGCCCCCTGAGCAATGAGGGACTCTGTCACGTGGCACTGTAGCCCCCGGGACTCCTCTGGCCACACCTGCCTGGGCATTGGTGTGACACAGAAGATGGGCACTAGGTGGCAGGATCTCAGCCTCACTCTGTGGTCCAGTTGTGACTCATGCCTTCAGGTCTTTCCCAAGGAGCTACTTGTGCAAGCATGGATGTAATTTAGTGTTGAACCGATGCATAATCTGCCTAAAGTGCATGTCTGCGTGTACAGTGCTGGACACTGAACCGGAGGCCTTGTGGGTGCTAGGCCAGTGCTACGTCACTGAGCAGCACTCCCGGCCCCAAGGGGGTAAATGCCAAGTATTCAGGCGCATGCACTTTTCCTGTGTCCACTTGTGCAATCCTCATGCAGAGAATGTGCCCTGGGCCACCAGCGGCTCTGTCCACGCCCCGCTCCAGGTAACACTTCTGATTTTGCCTGCATGGAGGAGGTTTGCCTGCCTGTGGGCTTCATCCACGTCACTGTGTATCAGTGCTTTGTTCTTTTTCACTGCTGTGTACTATCCCTTATATAAATATGTTATGAATTATTCATTCTGTGGATGAGGATGTTGGTTACGCCCAGTACAGTTCTAAGAATATTCTCACGTGTGCCTTTGGTGCACTTTGCTTCTTCCGAGTCAATGATCTACAGGTGGATCACTGGGAGCGTCGATAGGCTGGCACATGTTTGGCTTTAATCACAGCTGACAAACTGTCCACTGAGGGACCCGCAGCAGTGTAGCAGTGTTCTGGTTGCTCTGCATCCTCTCTGAGGCCTGTGGTTTTAGTGTTAGGCGTCCTGCTGGGGGGTAGGGAGGGTGGGCTCCCCAGAACCTCTTTCTGGGGGCTCTGGGCAGACATGGGTGTGGCTGAGGTCAGGGCTGGGACACTTCTGCAGGCTGGCGAGGCCACAGGGTGCCAGGCACTTCATTCTTCGTCCCAGTCTGCAGGTCACCCCGGCCTCAAGGTCTGGCCTGTCCCGGCACCCACAGCTCTGAGGGTCTAGCACAGCGGGAGGGACAGGTGAGGGGTGGAACAGCCCTTGGACTCAGTGACCTGCTCAGCTCTGTCTCTGTTCACAGCTGGCCACTGCCCCAACCCGGGCATCTCGGTGGGCGCGGTGAGGATGGGATCCCGTTTCCGCTTCGGAGACAAGGTCAGGTACAGCTGCTCCTCCGGCCTGGTGCTCACGGGCTCTGAGGTGCGCGAGTGCCAGGACAGCGGCGTCTGGAGCGGGACGGAGCCCATCTGCCGCCGTGAGTAGCCCTGGCGACCCCGAGATGCGGCTGCAGCCTCATTGCCCCGCCCCGCTCACCCCCTGCGGCTCTTCCCACAGAATCCTACTCCTACGACTTCCCTGAAGACGTCGCCCCTGCCCTGGGCACCTCCCTGTCCCATCTGCTTGGAGCCACCAACCCCACCCAGAAGAAGGACCGTGTGTGTTGGGCCTGCGTGGGGCCGGGGAGGGGCGAGGTCCTGGGAGGAGAAACGGGGAGCCAGACCCTCCTTCGCATTATCTCCTCAGAAAACGTGGGCCGCAGAATCCAGATCCAGCGCTCCGGCCACCTGAACCTCTACCTGCTGCTGGACGCCTCGCAGAGCGTCTCGGAGGAGGACTTCAAGATCTTCAAGGAGAGCGCCTCCTTCATGGTGGACAGGGTCAGCGGCTGGGCGCTGGCCAACTGGGGCTTACTGCCTCTCCTTCCCTTGTTCTCAGTACCGCTCATAGCCACCTCCTCCCAGAAGCTCCCCCGGATTAACCCAGGCCATGTGGGGGTCACCGATTGAACTGCCATGATGGCACCGTTCATTCCACAATGTACTTAGGGGCTGCTACTACCTGTCAGACATGATGCTGGGTACTGGGTGCTTGGGGACCCCAAGAATGAACAGGGCAGAGCCAGGTGTGGTGGTGCACACTTGTAATCCCAGCACTTGGGCGGCTGAGGCAGGAAGATGGCCTCAAATTCAAGGCCAGCTTGTGCTACATAGAGACACCCTGCCTCCAATAACCAAAACCAAAAAACTAAGCAAGCCCCCCCCAAAAAAAACAGGGTTGAGGTCTTATTTTCCAGGAATTCCTTGTTTTGAGCCATGGTCTCCCATAGATGCTAACAAAATAGCCTTTGGGACGTATGGCAGGAGAATGTCCATACCCTTGGTGAAAAATTTAATTTTAATTAAATTAATAATGTCACCAGCACTCGGGAGGTTGAGACAGGAGGATTGTTGTGAGCTCAAGACCAGCTTGGACTGCATGACAAGACCCTGTCTCAAAAAGACAGAAAAGCAAACAAACAAATTAATCATGTCATATTATTTTCCTTTCACAATTTCAAATTTTACATGGGTTTAGGCAAGTGTACAGTACATTTGAGCAGTGAAGCGTTCCTAACATTTATAACCACACATATATGCCTATGTCTGGGGGTGTGCCCAAAACGTTTTTACTGGCAGGCTGCATGGATAGGAGAGTCTAGAAACACTAGTTTCGATTCCTGGACTGCACATGGTTTCACAATGATCTATTTCACAATAGTTCTTGTAGATAGATGGATTTTCCTCCCAGCTACATCTGGGGATAGAACTCAGGGCTTGTGCCACCTGGGTTGTGCCTGTGATAATCCCAGCACACCAGAGGCTGAGGCAGGAGGTTTGCCATGAGTTTGAGGCCAGCCCGCACTACATGGTGAGTTCTAGGGCAGCCTGAACTAAAGAGTGAGACCCTATCTTGTAAGAAAAAAGAAGAAAGAAAGAAAGAAAGAGAGAGAGAGAGAGAGAGAAAGAGAGAGAGAGAGAGAGAGAGAGAGAGAGAGAGAGAGAGAGAGAGAGAGAGAGAGAGAGAAAGAAAAACAGTTCAGCAAAATACTTCCTTGGAGTTTTGCAAGCTGGTTTCTTTCAGTGTCTCGCGTCAGTCTTGGTCCAGGTCCTGTGCCTTCCCAGGGCCCCTTGCTCAGCCTGCCCCTACCTCCCTGTGGCATCGGCTCCTCATGCCCCCTCTCACCTGCCGTCCACAGATCTTCAGCTTTGAGGTCAACGTGAGTGTTGCTGTGGTCACCTTTGCCTCAGAGCCCAAGGTTATCATACCCATCACAAGCGACATGTCCTGGGACATCACTGAAGTGACCGACAGTCTGGAGAACGCCAACTACAAAGGTGTGTGTGACTGCATGCTGGGTGAGGTGGCACCACCTGTAGCCCCAGCCCTTGGGAGGCTGAGGTGGGGGGTTTGGGAGTTCAGGGCCGGCCTGGGCTATGGAGTGTGATTCTGAACCAAAACAATAAGAGGAAAAACAAAAGCTACAGAAGTCATGAAGGTGACGGATGAGAGGCGCAGAGCACCCGATGCCTGCGGACAGATTCCGGATGACTCCGAGACAGGGAGTAGGGCCTCTCGGTGGGTACTGGACCCCGGGGCCCTGCAGTGGCTTCCAAGCCCAGGGTCCTGGCAGTGGCCCTGCAAGTCCAGGTACACTGCGCTGGCTCCAGCTCCTTCCAGGTCCACCCTGTGCGGCCCTGCCACAGTTAAGTCTCTCTGACACCTCTGCCCACACACACTGTGAAGCTGCCTGGGCGGCAGGCAGCAAATGCAGAACAACCAGGTTCTTTCCCAACCGAATCTTGAATCGTGGTTCTGAGAGTGGTTTTGACCTAGAGTTACTTAATGAGCTTTACTTTTTGTTTTTTGAGACAGGGTCTCACTTTGTAGTTTGGGCTGTCCTTGAACTCGCTAAGTAGTCCAGGCTAGCCTCAAACTTGTGGTGATCTTCCTGCCTCAGCCTCTTGAGTGCTGGGACTGTAGGTATGTGCCACTATGGCCAAAATTAATGGGCATTGCTAGGGAAAAAGGCCTTGAATGTTTGAAGAGGACATCTCTATGTGGAGGGCAGAAAATCCATCTATCACAGCAGTTTTATAACTTCTAGAAGCTGGAAAACAGCCCCCTACCCCGTGCCAGGTGGGGGGGGGAGTTTCTAGGAGACCCTTTTCTTTGGCACATTCCAGATCATGAAAATGGCACTGGGACCAACATCTACAAGGCCCTACACAGCGTCTACATCATGATGAATAACCAAATGGCACGCCTTGGCATGGAAACAATGGCCTGGCAGGAGATCCGACATGCCATCATCCTCCTGACAGACGGTGGGTATCGTGGTCGATCCTCCTGCCTCAGCCTCTTGAGTGCTGGGATCACAGATGTGTACCACCAGGTCCAGGGCCTCGGTCTTAGTCTGCATAGCAAATGTACTTCAGAGGAATGAGTTGGACCACACTGCAGTTGAACCAATGTAAAATAACTTCTTATGAGAGAGTCTTATTCTTTGTAGATGAGATGATTTTTCTGAGATTATGTATTAATACATGACAATATACAGAAAATCCTTTTTATTTTTATTTATTTATTTTTGTCTTTTAGAGACAGGGTCTCACTACACAGTTCAGGCCGGCCTTGAGCTCACTTCATAGCCCAGGTTGGTCTTGGACTCGCAACCATCCTCCTGCCTCAGCCTCCTGAGTTCTGGGATTATACACATGCACCACCACGCCAGGAGAGAATCCTTTTTGACATATACAGTTTAGTTTTCAAAAACTCATACATATGTATTTATAGAGTATAGTGTGTACCCATATTATACATATTTACTGGGTATAGCATGAATGACCAGATCGGGGTAACTCATATATCTTATAACCTCAGACATTTATCACACTTGATCTTAGCCAAAGGGCCGAGAAGCGATTCAGACATTTATCATTTCTTTGTACTGGAGGTGAGCAAAATCATCTCTACCAAAAAAAGAAATCATCTCTATCAGCTGTTTTTTTTTTTTTTTTTTTTTTGAGACAAGGATCCACTATGTTGCCCAGGCTGGCTTCGTATTTATGGTCATCCTCCTGCCTCAGCCTCCTGAGTGCTGGGATTCCAGATGTGCACCACCACGCCTTCTACAGACTATTTTGAAATAGTCAATTAATTGTTGTGGGCCACAGTTACCCTCCTATGCTAGGGACCACTGGGAAAATATGGAACATTTCATGAGTTTAGTATGTGTGTTACCGACACAAACATGGGCCTCAATTTCTTACTTTAAAGTGGGACGGCGCTGACGATGAGATCATGATGATAGCGACAGGACAGTGGTAGCTGCCCTCCTCTCCATGCGAGACATTCGTGGGCTGGGTTGTGCGACAGGGCTCAGGGGTTAGCAGGCTCAGTTCCTGGTCCCCCTCTCGGGATGCTGACGCTGATGGGGGTTGGGCTCCTGAGCATAACTGCAGGAGCACAGGAGGAAGGAGCGGCCCAGGGCGGATTAGGCCTCTGCCATTTATCTCTTGATTTTGTCCAAACTGTGGGCTCCTCCAGGACTTAGTTTTTCAGTCTGTGAAATACGGATAGCCACACTTCTTGGGGGGCAGGGGTTCATGAGAATTAAGTGAGAAAAAGTCTGTGAAACCCCAGTGCAGCGTCTAGAAGGGGGCACATTTCAGTCAGCAGTGTGTGCTGAGGTTCCCAGGCTCAACGCTTGCCCGGCTTCCGGCTTGTGGGGAGCCCTGGGAGCCCCCAACGGCCCGCGTCCCCCTCTTGTTGTAGGAAAGTCCAATATGGGCGGCTCACCCAAGCCTGCAGTGGACAACATCAAAGACGTCCTGAACATCGGACGGAACAGGGACGACTATCTGGGTGAGTCGCCCTCGCGTCCCTGTGGGGTCGTGGTCCTCACCAGGCCCCTAGGCTCTCCTCATGCTGGTGGAGCCCCACAGTGGCCCTCCAGGCTCTCTGACCACAGCTCCTCAGCCAGGAGGAGTTAGAGTCCAGCTGCCCATGTCCCCAACCCCTGCAGCGGCTCCTCCCTGCAGGGCGTGGGCCTCTGCCCGCCCTCCAAACCTGCGGTCCGCGCCCCATAGGTCCGGGAAGAGGGAACGTGGGTTTCCCTGCGGGGACAGCCCTTACTGTTCCTCTTTCAGCAGTGTGTTAGCTGAAAGAGGCTGCTGCAGCCTCTGACAGAACCATTCCTCAGGTTCAGAGAAAATACAAACTGCACTCACCTTTGCCCAGGGAGGAATTACCTTTTCTGTTTCAGTAGCAGGGATTGAACCCAGCGCCTTTGTTCAGAACTATATCCTGTACCTTTAAAAAATATTTTCACTTTGAGACAAGATCTCACATAGTTCTAAGTTGCCTAGGCTGGGCTCAAACTCTTGACCCTCCTGCCTCAGCCTCCCAAGTAGCTGGGACTGCAGGTGTGTCCTCCGCACCTGGCTGGTAGCTGGTTTTGAACTTTCAAAATCTTTCCCCTTGGATTTTCTTCTTTCCATTTCACCCTTGCCCCCACCTGGGTAAACGGATTGCATGCATATGCATATACGCATGTGTGTGTGTGTGTGTGTGTGTGTGTGTGTGTGTGTGTGTTGCAGTGCTGGACATTGAACCCAAGGCCTCACATGATTTTTCTTTAAAACTCTCTGGCCCTAACCTGGGCATGGTGGTACATGCCTGTAATCCCAGCACTCAGGAGGCTGAGGCAGGAGGATCATTGCGAGGTGAAGGCCAGCCTGGGCTACAAAGTGAGCTCAAGGCCAGCCTGAACTGTATAGCGAGACCCTGTCTCAAAAAGACAAACAAAACGAAACTCTGGCCCAAAGAAGACAAAACTCAAACCCCACTTCCTTCCTCCTTAGCACCTGAGAAAGGATCAAATGCTTGAAAACTCTATTTAAAAAGGGTCAGAGCTGGGGACATGGCTCAGTGGCACAAGCACCTGCCTGGCAAGCGCAAGGTCCTGAGTTTGATTCATGGTACCAAAAAAAAAAAAAGGTTGGGAAGGATGGGGAGAGCTGGGTCAGCACTCTGTTACCCAGCCACATGGCCACCACCAACACCTCAGAGCCAGGGACAGAGTCAGAACGCCAGGCTCATCCAGCCCCCTGTGGCCTCAGTGGGCCTCAATCACACCCACAAAGACAAGCTTCACATTCAGGGGAGCCTTTAGGAGCTTAGTTCTATCCACTGGAGACAACATGCCCAATAAAGAGGACACCAAGGGTAGTGGGGAGGTGGCACACAGCAGGGTGTGAAGGGGGCGGGCAAGGGGCTGCAGCCCTGTGACCTTGGGCAGGGCGGCCTGTCGAGAAGGTGTCTTGTGAGCCAAGACCTGGATAGGGGCAAGTGAGTGCAGATGTGGGCGGGGGGGGGCGGCGTGAGGATCTGAGGGACTCTTGGGAGGAAACGAAGCCAGAGAGGGTGCAGGCTGGAAGGCAGGAGTCCAGCGTGCTAGGTCTTTGTGGGCACAGTGGGTCCAAGTTCCAGCCTCCTGTCTCTTGGGGTGGCTGCAGCATGGGACTCAGGTGAGCCCCTCCTTCCCCAGACATCTATGCCATTGGGGTGGGCAGCCTGGATGTGGACTGGAGAGAGCTGAATGAGCTGGCGTCCAAGAAGGATGGGGAGAAGCACGCCTTTAAGCTGTCGGATGCGGCCGCACTGCGCCAGGTCTTCGAGCACATGCTGGGTGCGGAGCAGGCCTGATCTGAGTCTCATGGGGACAGGGAGGAGCCTGTGGGTCCAGGCTGGGAAGCTGTCATTCATGCCCCATCCCTGCCCCCGCAGATGTCTCGAGGCTCACCCACACCATCTGTGGGGTGGGGAACATGTCAGCCAATGCTTCTGACCAGGAGAGGGCACCCTGGCACGTCACCATCAAGGTACAGGCGCATGTGCTTGGACGGGAGGGTGGGGGTGGGGGTGTTACAATCCTGTCCCTGAATACCGCCTGCTCCCCCAGCCCAGGAGCCAGGAGACCTGCCGTGGGGCCCTCATCTCTGACCAGTGGGTGCTGACGGCGGCTCACTGCTTCCACCAGGCCGAGGACCGCTCCTTATGGAGGGTCATTGTGGGTAAGGTGGCGCCCTAGCTCCTGACCCACAGCTCAACCTCTACCTGGCCACATCAGGGGTCCTATCCAAAGTGTTGTTCCCAGGGGATCCCAGCTTCAGATGGGGCAAAGAATTCCTCATTGAGAAGGAAGTGATCCACCCGGGGTTTAATGTCTACGCAAAGAAGAACCAGGGCATCCTGGAGTTCTACAGTGATGACATTGCCCTGCTCAAGTTGGCCCAGAAAGTGACGATGTCTACTCACGCCAGGTGCCCAAGTTGGGGCCGGGAGGGTGCCCTGCGGGGGCGTGTGCTGGGAGACACCCATGGGGACTCCGAGACCAGCCTGTGGGACACACGCTTTTCCCCCAGGCCCATCTGCCTTCCCTGCACCGTGGAGGCCAATGTCGCCCTGCGGAAGTCCCCAGGCAGCACCTGCAGAGACCACGGTGAGGACAGTCTGGGCCTGGGGTGCGGGGGCCTGGTCTGCGGTTCCCAGGCTGCATGCTGGGTCTGGGGATCTCTGCCCACATCTCTCCCTCACGGCAGAGGCAGATCTCCTGAGCCCACAGAGCATCCCCGCTCATTTTGTGGCCCTGAACGGGAAGAAACTGAGCGTGAACCTCAAGACAGGGCCGGAGGTGAGGGGCAGGGGTTGCAGGAGCGCGGGGGGGGGTGCTTGGTGGCTCCCCAAGTGCTGCCCCCCCTGCTCTGGGTGCTTTCTGCCTCTGATGGAGGCCTAGCCGGCCTGCCGAGTGCCCCCTGGGCCACTCACCCCACCTTCTCTCCCTCGCCACCTGCGCTGCAGAGGGCAAAGTGTATCGAGGCTGTCTCCCAAGATAAGAAAACGTTCCCCAACTTGACGGATGTCGGGCAGGTGGTGACAGACCAGTTCCTGTGCAGTGGGATGGAGGGCGACTCCAACCCCTGCAAAGGTGAGTGCCCTCCTGGCCCAGGTTGCTAGGTCCACTTGGGTACCTGTGGGCTGCTGGGGCGCCAGTGCACTGCCCTTGTTGACCATGCCCCTGGGCCCTCTTTGCCGGCAGGAGAATCTGGGGGAGCAGTCTTCCGAGAGCTCAGATTCAGGTATTTCCAGGTGAGAAGGCTAAGCTACCAGGGCTGGGCCTGGAGGATCTGGAGGGGCCTGGAGGCTGGGCTTGGGGCAGGGACTGTGTCCACCCACCTCTCCTTCCCTCCAGGTTGGCCTGGTGAGTTGGGGCCTCTACAACCCCTGCCATGGTGCTTCCGACAAAAACGTGCGCAGAAACGCTCCCAAAGGTGTCCCACCACCGAGAGACTTCCACATGAACCTCTTCCGCCTGCAGCCCTGGCTCAGGCAGCACCTGGAGGGTGTCCTGAACTTTTTGCCGCTTTAGTCAAGACCCCTGAGCCCTTGGCTGTCCGGTGGGGACCTGCCCTCTCCCACCTCTCACCTCCGAACGTCCACCTTCAGGGCCTGTGCCCCATCTCTCTCAGCTGCAGAGATCTTGGGCTCCAGAAGCCCTGCGGAGCTGGGGGTGCCCAGGGCTGGTGCCAGTGTGATGCCCCCCATCTGGCCTGTGCTCAAGCCCCTCCCCTGGGGTATCCGGATCCTTTCCACTTTCACATGGCATTTCCCAGTTATGAAATTAATAAAATGCTAAGATTTCCACATCTGCCCGGTCCTCTGCGTGGGGGATGGGGACGCCAGTGATTCCAGGAAGGTCAGAGACCCTGCTGGACAAACAGTGGCTGGACTCTGCCCTGTAACACGGTCCACAGGGAGCAAGCCGGCCTGTTCCTGGGTGGTCTGAGTTGGCCAGGAAGGACCAGGGGCCTAGAGGAGGCACTGGCCAGGAGAGCCGGCCAGCTCAGCTCGGGGAGCGGGGGTGGGGCCCAGCAGTTCCTGTTTCATCCATTGGCAGCTCCGTGGGGCCCTCCTGCCTGGCTATTCCAGGAAGGTGGTATGTGGAAGGCAGGCAGGGCCAGCACAGGTGCCAGAGCAGACTGCATAAAAGGCTGGGGGCGGGTGGGGAGGGAAGGTGGCCAGGCCCAGGTCAGCAGTGCAGCCAAGCGGGCACACAGGACGGACCTAGAGAAGCGCTCCCAAGCCTGGGCCAGAGCTCTCCTGCCTTCTATGCCATGGGGCGCAGCCTCAGCCACTGGCTCTGCCTGGTGCCCTTAGCCTTGGGGCTCTGTTCTGGAGGTAAGCGAGGGCAACTTTCCCACACTGCCCTTAGCAACCCTGCTCACTGGCGGCTGGCCTTCAGCAGCCTTTCTCTTCAGGTGTGAGCGCAACTCCACTGCCTGGGGCCCTGACCCGGAACCCTTGTCCCCTGGAGGGGATAGAGATCAAAGGCGGCTCCTTCCAGCTTCTTCAACAGGGCCAGGCCCTGGAGTACGTGTGTCCTTCTGGATTCTACCCCTACCCTGTGCAGACTCGAGCCTGCAGGTCCACAGGGTCCTGGAGCACCCTGAAGACTAGAGACCAGAAGATTGTCAAGAAGGCGGAGTGCAGAGGTGTGAGGCGGGGGGGGGGGGGGGGGGGGGGGGGGGGGGGGGGGGGGGGGGGGGGGGGGGGGGGGGGGGGGGGGGGCGGCGGGGCGGGGCCAGCCCTCAGGAGGGGCTCCGGGCTGCAGCAGCAGCTGCCCGCTGGCTCCTCGGGAGTTCGAGCAGCTCTAGGGGTGCAGCTGAAGGGGAGGCAGAGGGCACCTGCTTGGGGGCAGGTGGCCCAGTGGCAGTGATGACAGTGCTCGGACGCGGGGAGGGGAAGTGGTGGCGCTGCTCCGGTGGGACCTGGAGTGAGCTGCTTCTCAGTGATAGGGTCCCTTTGCTCTTGGTGATTTTACTCGTCCTCTTCCCTGAAGCGATCCGCTGCCCAAGGCCCCAGGAGTTTGAGAACGGGGACTACTGGCCCCGACCTCTCTACTACAATGTGAGTGACGAGATCTCCTTCCACTGCTATGACGGTTACACTCTCCGGGGCTCCGCCAATCGCACCTGCCAGGCGAACGGCCGGTGGGATGGACAAACGGCCATCTGTGATGACGGAGGTGAGCAGCGTGCGCCACAACCGTGCCTCCCCGCATGGCTCCCCCTGAGGGCGCTTGCCGTTGCTGTGTCCTCCGCCCCGCCCTCGGGGGCCCCACCTCTGCTGCTCACCGTGCGTCTTTGCGCCTCTGCAGCGGCGTACTGCCCCAACCCTGGTATCCCCATTGGCACAAGGAAGATGGGCAGCCAGTACCGCCTTGAAGACACTGTCTCTTACTCCTGCAACAGGGGGCTCACACTGCGTGGCTCCCATCAGCGAAGATGCCAGGAAGGCGGCTCTTGGAGTGGCACAGAACCTTCCTGCCAAGGTGACCCTTGATCCCCGCCCCGAGGTCAGATCCTGGCCTCCCATCGTGCCCCCACACAGGGCACTGTCTTCTCTCCTCGCTCATCCCAGCTCTTCTGAACCTCCTGGAGCTTTGCGACTCCAAGCCTGGAAACGCACCGTCCTCTGTCTCTGCTCGCTTGTCCTTCGCCTTCCAGACATCTGACCTGAGTTTTGACTTCTCTCAGACTCCTTCATGTACGACACCCCCCAGGAGGTGGCTGAGGCCTTCCTGTCTTCCCTGACGGAGACCATAGAAGGAGTCGATGCTGAGGATGGGCACAGCCCAGGTTTGAGGGCAGACGGGACATGACGCGGGCAGGGAACCGGGCTGGAAGAGGCGGAGCAGGGCCGGAGAGCCATGCACGTTGCAGCCTGTGTTTGTTTCCCTGCTGTCCCTCAGGGGAGCAACAGAAGCGGAAGATCATTCTGGATCCCGCAGGCTCCATGAACATCTACCTGGTGCTGGACGGGTCAGACAGCATTGGAGCCAGCAACTTCACAGGGGCCAAGAGGTGCCTGGCCAGCTTGATTGAGAAGGTGGGGTCTCCCGCCCTTGGAATGTGGGGACGCTGACCGGACGCTTCCAAGACCGACTCTGTGCCCCCTCAGCTCCTCTGACCCTCAGGGTCCCAGAGCATCTTATGGGTCTGTCTTGGCCCTTTTTATGTGAGGATGCCTATTGATGCTTAGCAGCCCTTGAGCCTTTGACTGTGGCTCTTCCTACCACAGAAAAGTGCTAAATTCTCCAGGCCACAGTCTCCTGCTTCTAATTCCATGGCTTCTCATCCCACTCACCCACAGGTGGCAAGTTATGGGGTGAGACCAAGATATGGTCTGGTGACATACGCCACAGAGGCCAAAGTCTTGGTCCGAGTGTCAGATGCAAAGAGCAGTGATGCAGACTGGGTCACAGAGCAGCTCAACCGGATCAGCTACGAAGGTCAAGAGTTAGGGGAGGGAAAGCTGGGGGGTTTGCGGTGGGGCCAGAGAGGCCAGAAAGCCCAGGTGCTGTGGGGAGCAGTCACACAGCAGGGACAGGGAGGGCCGCTTCGTAGCAAGGCTGGGTGGGGGAGACCGGCCCAGGCTTGGCTGGAGCCCAGGCTGGACTGCTGTGTGGCTAAGGAGAGTGAGTGGGATCAGCTCACAGCAAGGAAAAACACGGGCCTGCAGCGACAGCCTCTGGAGCACGACCAAGTGACTGACAGCCGCTCCCTCCTCCACAGACCACAAGCTGAAGAGCGGCACCAACACCAAGAGGGCCCTCCAGGCCGTGTACAGCATGATGGGCTGGGAAGGGGAGGCCCCTCCCGAAGGCTGGAACCGCACCCGCCATGTCATTATCCTCATGACCGATGGTTAGCAGGCACCTTCCCTGGCCAGCGCGGCCGTGCTGGGGCCCTCGCCACAGTCAGCTGTGGAGCTCTCCTGTGGCCCTTTACACGGAGGAGCCCCTCTCCCCAGGCCCCAGTGCTCTGGGTGTCACCGCTGCCCACCAGCTCATCTGGACTCTCCCATTCCTGCTTTGTGCCCTCACGGGTCTTGTTCCTCCTGCAGGCTTGTACAACATGGGCGGTGACCCCGTCACGGTCATTCATGACATCCGGGACTTGCTGGACATCGGCAGGGATCGCAAGAACCCTAGGGAGGACTACCTGGGTGAGTGGGCAGCCCAAGCCCCCGGGCTCCCTTGGGCACAGGGGCCCAGACGCTCACGCCCCTCTCCCTCAGATGTGTACGTGTTTGGCGTTGGGCCCCTGGTGGACCAAGTGAACATTAACGCGCTGGCTTCCAAGAAGGACAACGAGCAACATGTGTTCAAAGTCAAGGACATGGAAAACCTGGAGGACGTCTTCTTCCAGATGATCGGTAGGGAGATTACGGGCGCACGGGAGGCTGTCTGGATTCCCGCCGCGCCCCAGCCCCCACGTTGCTCACTTCTCTCTAATCCTGAAGGCTGGGGAGCCTGAAGGCCCTTCTTACTCCTCCCGCTCCCCCTGGAGCTGCTCTTTGATTCCTGGACTGTTTGCTCATCCTAGAGCCGCAGAGCTGGTGGAGCCGCAGGGAACTTTCAGTAGCACTGCATCTTACAGATGTGCAAACCGAGGCCAAGCTAGTGTGCCAGCAAGAGCTGGGCTGAAGATCACTAATCTCTTCAGCTCTCAGCCCCAAGTTCTTGTCATGACATGGGGGCCCCACGAGCCCTCGCAAGAGGGAGCAAAGGCATTCAGCCTTGTCCTCCCGTGGGCTTCTGCTCCCCGTGGACATGCAGGGATCCTTCAGGATCCCCCAGGTTCAACTCCTCCTCCCTTCTTGTCAGATGAAAGCCAGTCTCTGGGGCTCTGCGGCATGGTGTGGGAGCACAGGAAGGGCACCGAGTATCACAAGCACCCGTGGCAGGCCAAGATCTCAGTCACTGTAAGCATAGTGCCCTCGCCGTGGGGCTGGCAGGGTGAGGCTGGAGTGGGGTGGCGAGGCGGGCTGAACCTGGGGGCCTGAGCCCCT
This sequence comes from Dinomys branickii, assembly GCA_004027595.1. Lineage (NCBI taxonomy): Eukaryota > Metazoa > Chordata > Mammalia > Rodentia > Dinomyidae > Dinomys > Dinomys branickii. The sequence continues at coordinate 61,708 of PVLD010004402.1, forward strand.
CCTGCTTGCTGCTTCAGAGGCCTCAGAAGGGGCACGAGAACTGCATGGGGGCCGTGGTGTCCGAGTACTTCGTGCTGACAGCGGCTCACTGCTTCACTGTGGAGGACCAGACGCACTCCATCAAGGTCAATGTGGGTAAGTACACGGCCCGAGCCGCACCTCCTCCTTCTGCACAGGTGCCCGCTGTGGTCCGTGTGCAGCCCCCTGTGCACCTTGCCCGGCCAGGGAGGGGGGCCCAGAAGTTGGAAGCGGCCTGCAGGAAAGCAGACGCTACTCTCCTCCCCTTAGGAGGGAAGAGGCAGGACCTGGAGATAGAACAAGTCCTATTTCATCCCAAGTACAATATCAATGGGAAAAAGGACCAAGGGATTCAGGAATTTTATGACTACGATTTGGCTTTGGTCAAGCTTAAGAATAAGCTGTTGTTCAGCCAGACTCTCAGGTAAGTGGCTCGGGTCCCCAACAAGGCTGAGGAAGGGGGGCTGGGGTGTGGGACAGGCTGACTGTCCCCAACCCCAAACAGGCCTGTGTGTCTCCCCTGCACCAAAGGAACAACTCGAGCCCTGCGGCTTCCTCAGACGGCCACTTGCCAAAAACACAGTAAGGCGTGGTCCAGGATGGGAGAGGGGGTTGCTCAGTGCCTTGGTCAGTGATGGTGAACCTTTCAGAGCTTCCCACGATAACAAACGGGCAGCCCAGCATGGTGCCAAAGGTTTGCCACCACGGGCCTAAGTTACAGTTGAGTGCCAGGTACTGTGGAGGTGGGGCAGCTGGTGTAACCCAGGCTGTACACCCATCCAGGGGAAGAGCTGCTCCCTGCAAAGGACATCAAAGCTCTGTTCGTCTCTGAGGAGCAGAAGAAGCTGACCCGGAAGGAAGTCTACATCAAGAATGGAGAGAAGGTGAGCAATGCAGGGTCCTACAAGAGGGCACTCTAGGGCCCCGCCAGGTCTATCGCCCTCTCCCCCTGCAGAAAGGCAGCTGTGAGAGGGACGCCAGGCATGCTGCAGGCTATGACAAAGTCAAGGACATCTCTGAGGTGGTCACCCCCAGGTTCCTGTGCACAGGTGGAGTGGATCCCTACGCTGACCCTAACACCTGCAAAGGTGAGGAGGCTCCCTGGCGGGACTCAGGCGCCTGAGGCCCACGGCTGCCCTTCCTACAGCTTCTCTCTCCTGCAGGAGATTCTGGCGGCCCTCTGATCATTCACAAGAGGAGTCGCTTCATCCAAGTGAGTGTTCCTACCCTGTCTGGGCTCCCCATGGACCCCAGAGCTGGAAAGCTCAACGGTGTGGCTGGGGACAGGAGGACAGCAGAGCCTGCCTCTCCTCAGGGCAGGTCTTAGACCTGGGCAGTTTAGGGTCGTGTATCTGCCTGTGGCGTGGAGTGGAGCAGGGGTGACGGGGTACCCAGCCCGCTTCCTTTAGGCCAGTACAGATGCAGGTGGGACGTCCTAGCATTAGGAAGAAACTGTCCCGAGAGGTTCACAGCACGCCCTCACCTCGGCAGGTTGGCGTGATCAGCTGGGGAGTAGTGGATGTCTGCTATGACCGGAAACGGCGACAGCAGGTACCCCCTTACGCCCGGGACTTTCACCTCAATCTCTTCCAAGTGCTGCCCTGGCTCAAGGAGAAGCTCAAAGACGAGAATCTGGATTTCCTCTAAGGTGTTTCTTGCTGGAAGGGGGCACGGGCTCGAATTAAAACAGCTGCGATAATCACTGTGTTCCAAGATCCTTTTGGGTGGAATAGGGGATGCGCACTGGCCGTGATGTTACAGCTGAGATCAAACCTGACCTGACAGCCCTTTTTAAAGGCTTGACCCAGATACCAAGTGCTGAGAGACCGGAGGCTGAGGAGGTGTGAGCTTCCACCTCAGTGTTTTACTGAGACTGAGACCAGCATTGGGGGAATCCAGCTTCACGCCCTAAAAGCCATCCACAAGGTTTTCCTTGTAGACATCATCACTGTAGACAATCTGAGTCCTCTTGTCCCGGTGGCAGCCCTTGGGGCTGTTCTGGACAGCTGAAGAGGGAGAAGGAGGACCATTAAGGGAGGACCGAGTATGCGGCATCTGACCTCACTCCTGCCCCCTGGTGGTTGTGATGGCCGGTCTCCTGGCCAGCCCCTCACCTCACCAGGGCCAGAGGTGGCCAAAGCCATCCTGATGGAGACAGCACTGTGGCGCGTGGCTAGTGATGTTTTGTGCTTAGAAAAATTACCAGATGTTATTACTGAGACTTGTGAATGATGTCAATTTACTACTTTTAGTTGATATGTCAAAAATTAAACATTAGAAAAGCTTTGTAGCCCCTTTGTTGATGCACTCACTGGGTGTTTTCTCCCATGTGGAACCTGCGGGGCCATGCTTGCTATGAGCCCTTCTTTCTGCCGTTCTCCCAGGAGAACGTCTTACCTGACGAGATGGGTTGTTCACACTGAGAAATGCCACTGGCTCCCAGAGAACTCATCAGGGGCAGTTCTGGCCAAAGCTCCCTTGGGCCTCTGGGCCTCCCCGTCCTCTTCCTCCCAGTACCGGAAGGGACCCTCTCTTTGCCCTATCCAAGGGTCCCATCTCACCACTCGGTCTAGCGAATCACTCCAGCCAGTTCCTCTGGCCTTTGGTCTTTGCACTTTGTCACTGCTGACCCCTCCCTCTCAGCACCTGTGTCCTGCGGGCTCAGTGGCCCAGGGCCTCCGATGCTGTCCCAGCCCCGGAACCTTCCTCCCGTTGTCTCTGCTGCCACTTACTCAGTGCAACGGGTCAGCGCTCTGGGGACACTGCGAGTCACTGCGCGCAGGGTCCAGCCTCCTCTTGGGCTCCCTGCACACTCCCCAGCCAGGGCTGTCACTCTTTCCTCCAAGGTCAGTCTCCTTGATGACACTATTGTTTCGCAGCCCCCGAGACACAGCTGACCCTAATCCACATTTCCACTTCACCCCACCCTGTCTTCTAGTCACTGCGGGAGTAATTTCCGGCGCTTCTTCCTCCTTCCCTCCCGACTGACACAGGGGCTGGCGGCTCGCTCCCCTCCCACAGCCTCCACACATGTTCTGGCCTTCGTCAGGGGAGCCAGGGATGTGCAGGAGATAGAAAGGGGCGGGTGGTGGGGACAGAGGAGGAAAGAACCTGCTTCTTACCGAGGGAGCCCCAGACAGACTTGCCGGTAGCCGCGTCCAGCATGGGCTGTTTGCGGGCGATATTGACTTTGAGCTGCACGGACTCCACCTGGGTCCCGTTGAGCTGCAGAGGGGAGAGGACAGGGGATGGGGTATGAGGGAAACCAAAGCACTTGTGTTAGGGGCTGCTCTCTGAGGACCAGACTGAGCCAGAGTCTGAAGAGTGGGACTATGCAGGGACCTTCCCCATCTGGGGGAACCAATTTCCCCGGCTCCCAAGTGTTTCAGGGAGGAAACAGGAGGCAGGAAGTGGGGATGGAAGAACAGGTCCGGGAAGTCCCAACCTCGGCGACAGCCTGATCTGCCGACTCCATCTTCTCATAGGTGACGAAGGCACAGCTGGATGAGAGAAAGAGGGGTTAGTGGGGTCGTGGGCCCACTGGGCCCAGCCCCAGCCTTGTGTCCTGGGCTCCCCCCCACTTACTTTCTAGGCGGGTCCATGGAGAGGTCGATGATGTTTCCGAAGGGAGAGAAGGCCCCTCGGAGCAGCGTGGGCGTCATGTCTTCCCCATAGACGTAGAGAGTGTTCCCCTTCCGAGGGGCCCTGCGTTCCGGGAATGAGTCTGACCCTGTGGGACAAGGAGTCTCGGCCTGGAGACTGTCCACCTCGCCTCTGCCCGAAGGCCCACCCTGGCCCGAATCAGGGTCACCTCCCCATAGCCCAGGTCACTCACGGCGGAAAGGCCCCTCCCGGTCCCGGTCCCGGTCCCGGTCTCTGTCCCGGTCCCGGTCCCGATCTCGCTCTCTGTCTCGCTCTCGGTCTCTGTCTCGCTCTCGGTCCCGGTCCCGATCCCGGTCTCTGTCCCGGGTCCTCTCGTGGCTGCGGTCCCGGCTGCGGCTTCGGGGAGGGGAGGCCGAGGAGTGTGCACCACCACGCTCTTCGTAGCCCCAGTCAAAGCTCCGAGGGGGGCCGTCACCAGCCCCTGGGCCCTCGGCTTCTTCTCCATCCGGCCCCAGCTCTCGGAGGCGATCGCTAGAAGACACAAAGCTGGGGCAACACAGACAGTAGAAGATCAGTGGGGATCCTTCCCCTTCCTCCCGAGCCTGTGCAGACATGACACCCCCTCTGCAGCCACAAGCTTCCCGGGACGCAGGCGCCTGACCCATGCCCAGGCGACCCACTCATCTCTCACCTCTCATATAGAGACTTCCTCTGGGGGCGTCTGGAGGACTGGAGGAGAGACAGGAATGGTTAGGTGGCTCCGGCTGCTGGCGTGTGGTCTGGAACACACCCACCCCTCTGTCCTCAGCCTCTCGGGACAGAAGCCAGAAGCGGGGCCCATTACCTCCTGCAGGTTGTCATCGGCAGATATGCTCCTTTGGAACGGCTGGAAGGTGGGCACCGGCCCCTTCTCAGGGTCCTAGAGGAAGCGGCAGCTTATGTCAGTGTCAGACCAGGAGGCTGCCCAACTTCGACTTGGGGCAGCTCCTTTTCCCTCTTTTTTTTTGACTTCTTTGGGTATTTTTCTTTTAATCCTGTGTACGTTTCTTAATTATGTATTAAGCTACGACCCGCCCTCATTTTTATTTATTTGTTGGCAGTGCTGAGGCTCAAACCTAGGGCTTTGTACCAAGGTACATCTTGGCCCTTTTGAAAAAAAATTTAATTTTGAGACAGGGTCTTGCAAAGTCACTATGCTCAGGCTGGGCTTGAACTTGTGGTCTCCCTGCTTCAGCCTTCCAGAGTGCTGGGAGCTCAGTCTCCTCTGGTACAGGGATTGCAGGCATGTACTACCACATCCAGCTTATGTACTGCTTTTTAAATAAGTGGCCTAACACGTACGTGAACTCCTTGGTTTACCAAAGCTGCTTTTGACATTTTCAGCCTGTTCAACTCTCGGAGGAACACATTCTGAAACCTCTAACTCATGGTGGCTTAGAATCACAGGATGCGCAACATGGAAGACGCAGCAGTCACCTATTTTTGCAAATGTTACGGATAAAAACCTAAAGCTCTATTTGACTCCCTCAAACTCTCTGTGGGGGCTGGGCAGGTAGGGGAGAAACTAAAGCTCTGGCCAACTGTGGCAGCACACATCTGTGTATAATCGTAGCTGTTTGGGAGGCTGAGGCAGAAGGACTGCCTGACCCCAGGAGTTCAAAGCCAGCCTGGGCAATATAGGGAGAGTCTGTCTCAAAAGTAGAAAGAACTAAAAAGGCAAGGAAAAAGAAGCTACTGCTCAGAATGGTACAGCAATGCGCCTGTCTCTGAACACTCGTTACTGTTTCCCTAAGCCTACTTCCCTTCCAACGTGAAGGGTGTGCTCGGGGGGCCCCCCTCATGCCTGCTTGTGCTCACCTTCAACTTGCCCTCTAGGGTTCGAGAACGTTTGAAGCCTGAGTTCTTGGTCTCAGCCTTGATGGCACTGATGGCTCCTGACTTCACCAGCTGCTTTGCCTGCTCTGTGGCTGTGGCTGTGTCCACCACAGGCTGCTCCGACAGCGCTGGAGTGGCGAGCGAGAGAGATGCGGTGTTGGCCGTTGGTGTCGGTGAGGCATATGCCACCCCCCCTCCCATCTCCCGTCACTCACAGCGCTTGACACCACCTTGGCTGGCTGTGCTGCTGCTACTTTGCTTCTTCAGAGCCAGCAACGCCTTTTTCTGGGAGTAAGGGTGAGCAGAGAGGGGTCAGCGAGCCCCAGTCCCCAGTCGCGTCTGCTCCCAGGGGCCCTGGGTGGGTCCCTCCAGGGGCATTTTTCTCAGAGAAGACACAGATGGCACCCCGAGGTGGTGCATCAAGGCAGCCCAGCCCCTTGCATCCGATCCCCTAGGATCCTCGGTGACACCAGCAGTACTTAACCTAGCCACGCCACGGCACCAAGGCCTTCCAATCTCACATTTTTGAAGCTGAAGAAAATGAATTCAGTAACAAACTAGGATGCTATGATGGAAGCAGGATGAGTTTCTGTGCCCTCTTTGGGGGTTTTGTCCCTCTGCCACCTACACGTCTGTGGAAGCTGACATCTTTGTAAGAGGGGCACCGAGAAATAAAATACACAGTTCTGACCCCCAAGAAGCACGCAGGCCAGGAAATAAAACCACCAGGCTGAGCAGCCAAGAATGACTATAGAGAAGAGATTACTTGCAGCTGAAGGCATGTAAGAGTTTTTCTGATACTTCAATAGCTACAAAACTGGGCCCTGGATAGGACTTCCCTAACACAAATCCAGCTGGAAGGTATTTTAGACAAAGTGTGGTGGCAAAGATACAAAGGAAAGGCTTTTGGAACATGTGTTTTGGAGCAGTAAATAGTTCCGTTAGGTTAGGCAGGAAAGCCAAGCTAAGGTTTTGGGGCTTTGTTCTACACACGTGAAGCTACTCACAGGTTTTCACAGAGAGAACGAAGTGTAGCATTTTGAACAGATCATTTTAACAAGAGAAAAGAAGTCTATCCAAGAAAAGGCAGAGAGAGACTTGAGAGACCATTATGACAACCTTGGTGTGTTTCAGCAAAGCCCTACTTTGAGAAAGCCACAAAGAATGAAAAAGGGAAATTATTTTGGAAGATGAATTAAAAAGATTTGGCACACCGGGATGGTGGCACATGTGCTTGGATTCAGCTGCTTGCAAGGCTGAGGCAAGAGGCTGCTTGAGCCCAGGTGTTCAAGACCAGCGGGGGCAACAAAGCAGGACCTCATTTCAAAACTGAAACTAAACACAAACCAGAAGGCTATGCAAATACTGTCCAAAAGCCAGAGCTGAGGCTTTTGGAACCAAACACAGGAGAAAACTGAGTGTAGCCAGTGGTACTACTGATAGATCAAGAAGAGTCTAGATCATACTGGATAGAAAGACAATTGCTTCAGTTTGGTACCCGATGCTTGTCAGTAAGGGACTGAACAGAACTGAGAAATGCCAAGCTCGAGGATCACCAGCCTTTTAGGTGGCCCTAAAGGCCGCAGGAAAGGATAACAGTTCCATGAAAGAGTGCACAGGAAACAGAACACCCACCTCGAAGCCACACCGAGGTGACAGTCTCCATTGCGGAGTTGGAAGAACCCGCCCCGTCCACTCACACTCACCCCAGGTATGCTCAGAGTGCAGCGTCTGTGAAAGGCTGGGCCAGGCCCCCACACACTCCCTCACCTTCTTCTTGAGTTTGCTGAATTTCTTCTGCAGAGCCTCCTCCTCCTCGCTCAGTCCGGGGGGTATCACCAACATGGTGGCTCCTGGGTCAGGGGCAGGGCCCAAGACATCTTTCTCCACTGTCACCACCCGTGGTTCACACGCCATCCACCCTGGGCCCGGTCCGCCCTCCAGGTTTGCTACTCCTGCCTTTGGCCGTTCCCTACCCCTAGTTTAAACCAGGCTGCCGTCCAAGCTCCTGCTCGTCGGAATCAACCAGCGTTTCTGCTTCCAAGGATTAGAGACACCAGAACCTCGGGGTACCATGTGGCCCACGAGGGAAAAACACCCGCTCCGTCGCCAAGACGAAGGCACCCGGTCCCCCCTGTGCCCACTTGGGTCAGTAGGGCCAGCCGCAGGGTCCGGACTGCAGAGAAAGCAGCTGAACCCGCGCATCGCTCTCAGAGCCACGAAAAGGGGAAGAGAGAGGGGGCTCAGAAAAAGGTACAGAGTGAGGAGGAGAAACCCTTACCTGAGGGGGCGGCAACCGGGCCCCCACGATCTCGGGTGGCGCCCGCGCGGGCAGCTGAGAGCGGGCTCAGAGAGATGACGCGCGAGGGGCGGGGAACGCGGTAACCAAGGCGGCAACACGGGCCGAAGCGCGGGCACTTCCGCCCGGCCTTCCCGCGTACCAGGTTCGGCCCCTCGGCTCGCTCGTACCAGAGCCCTCGGGGGGGGTGTGTGCCGGAAGTGGCTCCACTTCCGCCCACTCTGAGGCGGGGCTTGCTTGTGGCTACACGCTGCACTTCCGGGCTGCCCGGCACTGCGGCAGGTCCACTATGATGGAAACAGAGCGACTCGGTGAGGACGAGAGAGGTGGAACGGAGGAGTGGTGGAAAGTTAATGACTCGTGACCTCTAACCTCTGACCTTCCTCCTCCTATAGTGCTGCCTCCTCCTGATCCCTTGAATCTGCCCCTTCGGGCTGTGGAACTGGGATGCACAGGGCGCTGGGAGCTGCTGAACGTGCCCGGGGCTCCAGAGAGCACCGTGAGTGACTTTTGACTCTAACCTTTGACCCGCATTGTGCCCCAAACTTCGTGTAGTCTCACAGTAGGCTCTAGCGTGACCTCGTTACCCTGGGCCCCAACTGGTGCTGGACACACCCCTGCCCACTGGACCTCCGTGGCTTGGAGCCACGCAGGACAGAGCAGGCAGCGCAGGGGATGCAGGAGTCCTGAGAGCTGTCCTTTCAGTTGTACCTCCCGGCCTCGCAGCACCTCCTCGCTGAGATGCTAGCTTTTGAGCGTAGGTCCTTTCACCTGGGTGTGGGACTCCTTAAACTAGGGATTCCCAGCTTGCAAGCATGCCTCGTGATCAGCAGGGGAGCTTTCCCCAAAACACAGATTCCTAGGTTGGCCTCTGTGAGTCTGAAATCTAAAATCGGTATTACTGACTATTGCCCCAGTAGGAGGAAGTTTCAGGATAGCCTTTGGAAATTATTGTTTTAACCTGGTAGCCCTAGTCTGTCTGAAACCACAATTTCAAATCAAAATGCAAAGCCCATCTCCTCTTGTCATCTGCACCTTGACCTGTTGGTGATCTCAATGCCCCTTGCTGTCCTTCGTCCCAGCTTCCCCACGGCCTCCCTCCCTGTGCCCCTGATCTGCAGCAAGAAGCAGAACAGCTGTTTCTGGCGTCCCCAGCCTGGCTCCCTCTGCATGGTGTGGAGCATGCGGCTCGGTGAGGAGTCGAGGGGCCCAGAGAGGGCAAGGGGTTGCTGAAGGGTTTGGGATGGGAGAAAGAAGACTTGGAAATTACTTCCTTTCTTTCCAGAAAGTGGCAGAGGAAGACAGATCCCTGGTCTCTCCTGGCTGCCGTGGGGGCTCCAGTCCCATCCGACCTTCAGGCCCAAAGACACCCCACCACAGGGCAGATACTGGGCTATAAGGAGGTCAGGGGTTGGGGTCAGGGGCCGTGAGAGGCAGAGTTGGGCGACGGAGGTGAGCAGAAGCTCAGCTTTGCTGAGGCCGTCATCCCTGCTTCAGGTCCTGCTGGAGAACACGAACCTGTCAGCTACAACCTCTTTGTCTCTTCGCCGGCCCCCAGGGCCAGTTTCCCAGTCTCTATGGGGGAACCTGACACAGTACCCTTTCTGGCCAGGTGACTGGTGGGGACAGGGTGGCGGGAGAGGGGGCCCTCGGTGTCCAGGGAAGGGCTCACTGTCCATCCGGTGTTGCTGTCATCTCACGCGTCCCCATCTGTCCACCCTCTCTCCAGGTGGGATGGATGAGCCCACCCTCACAGAGCTGAGCACGCGGGAGGAGGCTGAGGAGGAGATAGACTTTGAGAAAGGTGAGTTAGGGCTCTGTGTCTGGGCCCTGAAGTGAAGGCGCCCAGGCGGCTTTCGCTGGGCTCCTGTTAGCCCTTCCGTGTGTTTGCAAGTTAGGAACCTGCAAAAGGGGAATGTGTTCCTTCTGTGCGGCCGTCAGTGGAAAAGCCACAGGAGCTGTGCCTGTTGGCAACGCCTGTGCTGTGAATGGCTACCTTGTGTAACGCGTACCTTGCACGTCCGCATGCAGCGGCCCCGTTCTCACCTCCCTGTCCCTGGTCTCCAGATCTTCTCACCGTCCCACCTGGCTTTAAGAAAGGGGTGAACTTTGCCCCCACGGGTGAGTTTCGTGGATTTTTGCACTGGAGCCCTTTTCCTGCAGATAGAGACGGTTGTGACAAGGTCGCCCTCTCTGCCCTGCTCCTCAGATCACCCAGCCCCAGCTCCTGGGTTGCTCAGCCTCAGCCGTCTGCTGGAGCCTCTGGATTTGGGTGGGGGTGATGAGGACGAGAGTGAAACAGTGGGACAGACAGAAGGACGCAGAGGGGAGGCTGGTTCAGGCCTTTCCTGCGGTGTGCCCTTGGCTCGAGCAAGCAGTTTGGAGGACCTGGTGTTGAAGGTTGGCTGTGGGCGCTGGAGGCAAGAAAGAATGGACCCTGCTGGAGGGGAGGGGGTGGCTGGAGGGGAGCCGGAGTATCTTCAGGGGAGACATGGCAACCGAGGGCTCTCTGGCTGACCTCTTCAGGAAGCTTCCATGGTCGTGGCTCCGCCAGAGCCTCCCAAGCCTCCAGCTCAGGAGCAGTGGGCCATCCCTGTGGACGTCACCTCCCCTGTTGGTGACTTCTACCGCCTCATTCCTCATCCAGCCTTCCAGGTAGTGGCCGCGTCCTTGGATCCCCATCCTGCTCCCCATGGCGCCCCTTGTATCTGTTCCCCACAGAGGCCAGACACCGTCCCAGCCTCTCCCGCTCTGCTCTACCCGAGCAGGAGCAGGACCCAGGAAGACGCCTCCCCACTTCAGACCCCACCGATCCTCTCTCCCACAGTGGCCGTTTGAGCCAGACGTGTTTCAGAAACAGGCCATCCTGCACCTGGAGCAGCACGACTCTGTCTTCGTCGCAGCTCACACGTCTGCGGGGAAGACAGTGGTGGCTGAATACGCCATTGCCCTGGCTCAGAAACACATGACTCGGTACTCATGGCCTCCCAGCGTCCCTTCACTGGCCAGCCCCACTGTCCAGCCTCCTGCCTGGGACCAGTCTCTTTTCCAGCTCTCCCTCATCCTGGAGATAGTTCAGGAGAAGCTGAGGTGGGGAGGAGCGTTGGAAAGATGACCTTAGGAAGTTTAGAAAGGGGTGCGGTGGAACTTTTCTGGGGTCCTGTTTTGAAGGAGGATATGACGGCTGTTAGGAGGCGGAGCAGCCGAGCCTGTGGGCTGCGCATCTGGGCGGGCTCCCCGAGTAGAGGGGCCCCTGCCGAGCGTGTGGAGGAACCCCGCTGGCTCTGCCATCTTCCTAGGACCATCTACACCTCGCCCATCAAGGCTCTGAGCAACCAGAAGTTCCGGGATTTCCGAAACACATTTGGGGACGTGGGGCTGCTCACGGGGGACGTGCAGCTGCACCCGGAGGCCTCTTGCCTCATCATGACGACAGAGATCCTCCGGTAAGGGGGCCGCTGGCCTGAGGTGGGGAGCTCGGACGGGCAGACGTGAGGAGAGTGTGGAGGCAGGAGCTGCTGGCGCCCACGCACCAGCCTCTGGCTGTGCTCCCAGCTCCATGCTGTACAGTGGCTCGGATGTCATCCGGGATCTGGAGTGGGTCATCTTCGATGAGGTTCACTATATCAATGACGCCGAGGTAAGGGGTGCGGGGGGGCAGCCCCCCTCTTCCACACACCCTGAGGACCTTATGCCTTCGCCCCTTCTCCGGGGGTAGAAGGGCAGCCCCTCTGGACTCCCATAACCTGCCTTCCCCGCCCGTGCCCAGCGCGGGGTGGTGTGGGAGGAGGTGCTCATCATGCTCCCGGACCACGTCTCCATCATCCTTCTGAGCGCGACTGTCCCCAACGCCCTGGAGTTTGCCGACTGGATTGGGTGAGACGTGGTCCCGAGGGCCCGGGTGAAGAGGGTCTGAGTGTTCCTTGGTTAGAGTTGGGGGACAGAGGGGAGGGGCCAGGCCTTGAGGGTGTGGCTGGGGAGCACAGCGCACCTGGGGAGCTACAGGATCCCCCTTAGGCCCAGAATGCTGAGGTGAGGCGGTGGGGGCAGCCTTCCTGTCGGAGTCTCTGAGCAGTAGGGAGCTGGAGACGGGGAGGGATGGGGGTTCCTTCACGCCCCCTTTCCCGGCCTCCCTGCCCTCAGGCGACTGAAGCGCCGTCAGATCTACGTGATCAGCACCCTCACTCGGCCTGTCCCCCTGGAGCACTACCTGTTCACAGGAAACAGCCCCAAGACCCAGGGGGAGCTCTTCCTGTTGCTGGACTCTCGAGGGGCCTTCCACACCAAGGGGTGAGCCCATGGCCAGGGAGGTAGGGCGGGGGCTCGGGCCCAGCCACACCTGACCACTGTCCGCCTGGTGGCAGGTATTATGCAGCTGTGGAGGCAAAGAAGGAGAGGATGAGCAAACATGCGCAGACCTTCGGGGCCAAGCAGCCCACACACCAGGGCGGACCTGCACAGGTGGGGCGGGGAGGTCACACTGGCACCTACATCTCCACCCTCTGCCGTCCTGGCCCCACCAGACTTAAGCCTTGAGCCCTGCTTGACTGACACTGCTTCACTTCTTCCGGCCAGCCTATGTCCTTTCCTCTCCTTCGCAGGACCGTGGCGTGTACCTGTCTCTGCTGGCCTCCCTCCGCACCCGGGCCCAGCTGCCGGTTGTGGTGTTCACCTTCTCCCGGGGCCGCTGCGATGAGCAGGCCTCGGGCCTCACCTCTCTGGATCTTACCACGAGCTCGGAAAAGAGCGAGATCCACCTCTTCCTGCAGCGCTGCCTGGCGCGGCTCCGTGGCTCTGACCGCCAGCTGCCCCAGGTGAGTCCGGGTGGATGGGAGAGACGGGGTGGGGGAGACCAGGTCATGACTGGGAGCCGCTTCCCTGGTCCTGTAGGTCCTGCACATGTCAGAGCTCCTGCACCGTGGCCTGGGCGTGCACCATAGCGGCATCCTGCCCATCCTCAAGGAGATCGTGGAGATGCTGTTCAGTCGTGGCCTGGTCAAGGTGTGCACACTGAAGGGGCCTGCCAGGTGCTAGCTGGGTGCCCCTTAGGGTTGAGGCAGGGTAGTGCAGTGGGTAAGAATGGGGTATGGTGGTACATACCTGTAATCCTGGCCTGTAATCCTAGCACTCGGGAGGCTGAGGTGGGAGGATGGCTGTGAGTTCGAGGCCTGCCTGGGCTACATAGTGGATTGAAGGCCAGCCTGAACTGCATAGTGAGACCCTGTCTCAAAAAACCAAAAGACAAAACAAAAAAAACCCAAAACCCAAAAAAGAACTGGCGCTCTGGATTGAGACTGCCTGGGTTTAAATCTCAGCTTTACTGCACCCTTAGGCAAGTTACTTACGTTTTCTGGACTTTGAGCTTTCTATCCCAGAATGGGGTGCATAGGATGTGAACAAGTGGTCCTCAGAAGAGAAACGCAAACAGCTAGTGAGCGTACGGAAAGTTATTAGTGAGCAGAAATACTAAGAGAAATGTTTACAAAGTACGGCTTTACAGCTGTTAGACTGGCAAAATCTAGGAAGGTGGCTGATGCCAAGTGTGGCCAGAGACAAAGGTGACTGTGGCCCTAGAGCTCTTGTTCAGCTGTAGCTACTTTGGGGTGTGCTCTGGCACTAGTTAAGCAAAATAAACACAGCACGCTCTGTGTCTATTGCTGAGTGTACGGCACAAAGAAATTCTCACCCGGCCCATGAAGGGATATATTTATATGCTCTTCTGCTGTTTGTAACATTATCTATGTGGGTGGACTGTTGTGGTGCCAGGGAACCTGTCATTGGAAGCAAGCATAGGTAAATGTGGGGAATGCACCCCACAGAGTATTCTGCAGCATTCAGAAGCCTATAATCCCAGCACTTGGGAGGCTGAGGCAGGAGGATTGTTGTGAGTTAGAGGCCAGCCTGGGATACTTAGTAAGACCCAGTCTCAAAAAAAAAAACAACCCCAATGGGTAGATTATAACCACAGAAATGTGGATGGATGTTCACAAACTGTGTGGAGGAAAAGAGAGAGAGAACAATGAGCACTCAGCCATCAGAGAGCGAGAGAGAAAAGGAGAAAGGAAACCATGGGGTATTTAGCTGTCCCATGTGTGAACTGTAAATCGTACGTTGTGGGTAACGCACCGTATTCACACAAAAAGCAACTTGTGAAACGTGCCTGATTCAGTGCAGTGGAGGGGCAGAAATGGGATATGGGAGCAAAAGGAAGGAAATGGGAGATCACATAAGTGAAACGAGGAAGTGATAGATCAACCTTGAGAATTAAACGCGATCCCCAGGTTGTGACTGGGCACCGATCCTCCGCAGAGTGAGGCGGCTGGTGTGGGGTCACACAGGGAGCCCCTCTGCTGACCGCGCTTCCCCTCTGCCAGGTCCTGTTCGCCACTGAGACCTTCGCCATGGGTGTGAACATGCCCGCCCGCACCGTGGTGTTTGACTCCATGCGCAAGCACGATGGCTCCACCTTCCGGGACCTGCTTCCCGGGGAGTATGTGCAGATGGCGGGCCGCGCCGGGCGCAGGGGCCTGGACCCCACGGGCACGGTCATCCTGCTCTGCAAGGGCCGCGTGCCTGAGATGGCCGACATGCACCGCATGATGATGGTGAGAGGGGCGGGTGTGGCCGGCCAGGGAGGCCCAGCCCCAGGCACTCGCCACGCACTCCCCCACCCGCTGCCCTTTGCTTCTCCTCTGACTGTGCTGTTTGGCCTGGGAGAAGCGAGCCCTTGGGCTCTGGCTGTCTACCGGCCTGTGTTGCAGAGCTGGGGCCAGGGTGAGGCAGGCTGAGTACCCCGGGGCCAGCTGGGGTGTGGCAGGTCTCACCCGATCCTCCCACTTGGCTCCAGGGGAAGCCGTCACAGCTACAGTCCCAGTTCCGCCTCACGTATACTATGATTCTCAACCTGCTGCGGGTGGATGCCCTCAGGGTGGAGGACATGATGAAGAGGAGCTTCTCTGAGTTCCCATCCCGCAAGGACAGCAAGGTGAGAGGCTGAGGGAGCAATCTGCCTGGAGGTGGGTGGGTTCGACAGCCAGGCCGGGAAGAGTGGGCGTCGGGAGGCCCGAGAAGTAAAGGCAGGGGGACCCGTTCACAGCTTCCCCCTCTGCTCAGGCCCAGGAGCAGACCCTGGCTGAACTCGCCAAGAAGCTGGGGTCCTTGGAGGAGCCTGACGTGACGGGCCAGCTGGTTGACCTGCCTGAGTATTACCGCTGGGGCGAGGAGCTGATGGAGACCCGGAGCATGATCCAGGTGAAGGAGCATGCGGAGTGTGAGGCAGGAAGGGACGGGACTGGGGGCTCTGACCTCAGACCTGGGGTCTGACGCCTCTTCTCATGTTACCGTGTATGCACCCTGCCCGTCAGCGGCGCATTGTGGAATCTGTGAATGGGCTAAAGTCGCTGTCAGTGGGACGGGTCGTGGTTGTGAAGAATCAGGAGCATCACAATGCACTGGGAGTGATCCTGCAGGTGAGGGATTTGGATCCCCGTGGGTGGTGGGAGCCCAGCTCTTTTGCTCCTTAGTTGGGCAGGTTGCAACCACCACAGTGCCCTCTTCCCTGCTTTCCTCCCTGTCACCACCCCTCCCTGTCTGCTTCCTTTCCTGGGCCCTGGGAACCAACTTGACTGCTGGGTTTGGTCACATCCCCGCTGGTGCCCTCTGCAATGGGGGCTCCCTGCTCCCTGCAGGGGATGGGCATCTGGTCCCGTGATGTCCGCTCCTCACATCCCGGTGTCCTGGCCCATCCGCCTCCCCCAGGTCTCCTCCACCTCCACCAGCAGAGTCTTCACAACCCTGGTCTTGTGTGACAAGCCCATGTCTGTGGACCCGCAGGACAGGGGGCTGGCCACTGCAGATGTGCCGCAGCCCGATGACCTCGTGGGATTTAAGCTCTTCCTCCCTGAAGGTGAGTGAAGTGGCTGTCTGGTCCCCCGAGAGCAGTGTGAGCAGGACATGGGGCTCTGTGGTGAGGCCAACCTGCTGGCTCTGCTTTCTACAGGGCCCTGTGACCACACCGTGGCCAAGCTCCAGCCAGGAGACGTGGCTGCCATCACCTCCAAGGTGCTCCGTGTGAGTGGAGAGAAGATCCTGGAGGACTTCAGCAGAAGGCAGCAACCAAAATTCAGGTGGAAGATGTGGGACCCTTTCCCAGGAAGGGAGATGGTGTGCTCGGGTCGGGATGCTGCCCTAGAGGGACCATGACCTGAGGGGACGTGAGAGTCCCTCAGCTGAGGGGGCTCCGACAGCAAGGAAGCCTCTTGCCCCAGCTCTCAAAACCTGGCCCTGCTTGCTATAGGAAGGAGCCTCCCCTTGCAGCCGTGACCACCGCTGTGCAGGAGCTGCTGCGCCTGGCTCAGGCGCACCCAGCAGGACCCCCCACCCTGGACCCTGTCAATGACCTGCAGCTGAAGGATGTGTCAGTGGTAGAAGGTGGACTCCGGGCCCGGAAGCTGGAGGAGCTAATCCGGGGGGCTCAGTGTGTGCATAGCCCCAGGTTTCCTGCTCAGGTAGCTCTGAGCTGGGAGGGTCTGGCCTCTCTGGGTACCCTGGGCCCTTGTCCCCAGTGGGCCTCTATGAGGGGGAGGGGGCTGACCAGCTCCTGCCTGTGTCTCTGAAGTACCTGAAGCTGCGAGAGCGAATGCAGATTGAGAAGGAGATGGAGCGGCTGCGCTTCCTTCTGTCGGACCAGTCGCTGATGCTGCTGCCCGAGTACCACCAGCGCGTAGAGGTGGGGGCAGGGATGGGCAGGGCAGTGGGGAGAGAAGGCCGGTAGAGAACAGCAGGCCCCACCCTTTCTTCCCACCCTTTCTTGCAGGTGCTCCGAACCCTAGGCTATGTGGACGAGGCGGGCACGGTGAAGTTGGCGGGGCGGGTGGCTTGTGCCATGAGCAGCCACGAGTTGCTCCTCACGGAGCTCATGTTTGACAATGCACTGAGTGCCCTGCGGCCTGAGGAGATTGCCGCCCTGCTGTCTGGCCTGGTCTGCCAGAGCCCCGGCGACCCTGGGGATCAACTCCCGAGCACTCTCAAGCAGGTAGGGACGCCACTCCTCTCCCATCCGTCCTGGGCTTTGGCACTGCCAACCCTCCATGTGCCCTACAAGCAGGTGTGCCATCCTCCTTGGTCTGTCTCTCCCCGGGCCTGAACCAGGCAGGAGGCCGGCCTTGCCCTTTCCTTCCCTTCCCCAGGGGGTGGAGCGTGTCCGGGCGGTGGCCCAGAGGATTGGTGAGGTGCAGGTGGCCTGTGGCCTGAACCAGACAGTGGAGGAATTCGTGGGCGAGCTGAACTTTGGGCTGGTGGAGGTTGTGTACGAGTGGGCTCGGGGCATGGTGAGTCCTGGGCTGGGCTGGCGGGTTGGGGGGCTGGCTCATAGGCTGGGCACACTTGGTCCTCACTCTGCCCTCCTGCAGCCTTTCTCTGAGCTGGCGGGGCTCTCGGGGACTCCTGAAGGCCTGGTGGTCCGCTGCATCCAGCGCCTAGCCGAGATGTGTCGCTCGCTGCGAGGGGCAGCCCGCCTGGTCGGGGAGCCTGTGCTTGGCGCCAAGATGGACACGGCGGCCACCTTGCTACGGCGAGACATCGTCTTTGCGGCCAGCCTTTACACCCAGTGAGGGACCTCTGGGTAAAGTGTAACAATAAAGCAGCAAAGCACCGGTGTGCCTCGGCTGTTGGATGGGGTGACTCAGCTGAGACCACACTGCAGGGAGATCACTTAGAAACACGCATTTATTATCCGTGCAGAGAGACCACCAGCCCCTCTGCAGCATCAGTCCTTGGGGGACAGCATCTTGCGGGGGCACAGCAGGTCCGAGGTCATGGCATCCACATACCACGTGGGCAGGAAGGCATAAGGTGCATCTCGATGTACAGACACTGTGACTGGGCCGCCAGGCTCCCAGGAGAAGAGGTGGACGAGCCTGGGGCAGGCAAGGTGAGGGTGAGGGCTGAGACTGAGCTCTGGGGATTGCCAAGGGGAGACGCAGCAGAACACCTCACCTGGGGTCATCCTGGACAACTGTGCTCTGGGCAAAGCTCAGGAAGGCAGCACAGAAGTTCATGCACACGGAGGGATTCCAGCCATCGCGGTCATTCTGGAGCGGACGGAGGAGCAGAAGACACAGTGAGGGACAGGGAAGTGGAGTGGGGAAGCATGCTACAGCCTGGACGATACACCTGACACGCCCATGGCCTTGGTGCAGGCAGGGGCGGGGCGGATATAGGTGGGGCTGTGACACCAGTGCCTTACCCGGACGTGTTCAAACATCTCCATGGTAGGAAAGGTTTTGAGGGAACAGACGAAACCCTCTGGGTTCCGGAAGCCAGCAGTGACATTCGGGACCCCTGGGAGGAACGACTGAGCCCACCACTTCAGGAGCTTGTGTCTGGCAGGAAAAGCAAGGGGTCAGTGGGACCCCTCCTCTGCTCTCCCTCCGTCTCCCCAGCCCCTCTACCAGGCTTTTGCCATGCCTGCCCCTGCTCCTGAACCTGTAGAAGCCCCTCCACTGGCCCGGGCTGTGCATCTCCTTGGACGTCTTGAGCTCCACGTAGCAGGTGGGGGGCTGTGAGGATGTGGCATGGGGGTCTGTGCAATCCACTTCCCCTGAGAAGAGCAGAGGATGTTTTCCCAGGCGGCTGCGTAGCACAGAGCAGAAGGCCACGTTGGTATTAACCACCCCGGAGGGGTCTGGGGAGCTTCCGGGTTTGTCTGCATAAGGAGAGAAGCAGCAGCAGGAGGGCTGGGGGCTTCTGGCCTGGGGAGGAAGAAGTCCGCACAGAGCAGGGGCAACTCTCACCTGCGCACATATACTGCTCAAACTTGTACCCCATGTACTTAAGCTCCCGGATGAGGGGTGGCTCAGCCAGCCTCCGAGCCCGGGCGGCTGGCGTCTCCACTTCACTCAGGTACAGTGTCCCCTGGAACCGCGAGGCTGCCAGCTGCCAGCCCTCCTGCCGCTCGTACGGTGTGGTCAGCAACTTTGTCATATGTCCCCGCCACGTCACTATGGCCCCTGCCAGCCAGCTGGGACCCCTAGAAGGGAAGAGTTAGTGTAAGGGTCTCGCAGCATCAGCTCAGCTGGCTCCTCCCCAGAAGAGCCTGGGTTCTCTCTAGTCAGAGTCTCCCTGCAGCTTTGCCTGACTTCACCCGGCAGGCGTTGGGCTTCAGTCTACCTGTGTCTAACTCAGCTCACCCCTCCAACTGGCCCCGGTGTTCCAGAAGCCAGCGCAGCAAGTGGTCCAGCCCCTCTCGGACCTCCTCATCCCGGGGATGGTATCGATCAGGGTATCCATCTCTGAGGTCAAAGTTGGGGCCTGGGCCGTTGGTAGGGGGTGGGCTGTAGTAGCGGAGGGCTCTGGCATCTCCGTGGTACTGACGTTGCGCGTCCAGGGAGAAGCAACCAAGTTCAGAAGGGCGCCGGTAGAAAGGGAAGGGTCCAGAGTAGAGGGCAGGCTCCGTGGGCAGGGAGGGCGCTGTACACGGGAGTTTGTTCTGAGGCGCAGCTACCTCTGTCTGTGCAGCTCCTCTCTTGGTCCCTCTGGGCTCCATGAGGCCCTGAGAGGAGAAAGTTTCCGCTTTGCAGAGTAGGTCGGCACCCAGCGAGCCTCCCGACTGTCATGTGTCAGCCTTGACACATGCTGGCCCCAGGCCCTCGAGCCCCGCCCCGGCCAAGCTCTCAGCCTGCCTCTCTTCTTGCCCTGTACCCGCATCCCCCTCGTCCTCCAAATGCAGCGAGGGCAGGAAGGAAATCAGGGTGCAGACCAAGGTTTACCTCTAAGCCCCCGAACTTTGACTTCCACCAGCGCAGGGCGATGACGTCAGGCCAGTGACGCCACAAACTGAAGAGGGATGCAAAGTGGTATTTTGGCTGCCGATGACGCAATCATTCAGCGACGGTGGCGGGCAAACCCCTCAGAGGAGTGGAAAGGTGGGGTGTTTCAATCAGGATTTCTTCAGCCCAACTTAGCGGTGCAGCCGGTGCGACCCGAGCTTGACTGCTCTCGGCGTAAGCCAATCGACGGCGGGCGTGATGCAGCTTGGCGGAAGCGGCGCTGGTCACTGGCCCTAGCGATGACTGGTCGACACGTCTTCCGTCATCGTACCTTGAAGACATCAAGGAGGGACGCCCTGAGTAAACGTCACTGCCCCGCGCCGGAAGAGCGTATTTTACCGAGCTCTTTCCTCAACTTCTGCCCCTGCCCGGGTACCGTAAAATTCCGGGATGAATCGCAAGAGGCTTCGCCTGGTCCCGGAGACCTTGGGTCTGAAGAGGCGGCGGGAGCGAGGGCCTGGAGGGCCTGTGGAAGTGGACCCTCTGAGGGGCGAGTCAGGTAACCCTGGCAGCCGGGGGCGGGGCCTCACTCGGACCCGGCGCAGTGGGAGACCCGGTCCCCCCGCCTCCGCTGCGTCCCGGTGACCCGGTCTCTCCGCCAGGGTCGGCGCGCGCGGCGGTCGCGGAGCTCGTGCGGCTGTTCCCGCGAGCCCTGTTCGAGGATGCGCTGCCGCCCATCGCGTTGAGGAGCCAGGTGTACAGCCTCGTGCCCGACCGGACGGTGGCCGACCGGCAGCTGGTGAGCGGCGTCGAAGCCGCCGGTGCCTTCCCCCCGGACCCTGGCGAGGTCCCGTCACTCAGACCCTCCCTCGGTCCGCGGGCGTTCCATCGTTGGTCCGGGTCCCCCGATGGAAGAGCGCGGTCTGGGGGAAGCATCTTGGGACTGGGCGGGCAGGATGCGTCCCATCGGCTGTGGGGAGCGTGAACCGGGGGGGACCGTGCAGCGGCTGTGCCGGGGCCGGTGCGAGGGGCGGCATCGTGCTGCTGAGAACTGCGAAGCCCTCAAATAGGGGAGTGGAGAGTGAGGAGGCGACCCTGGGTGGTTGGCCGGGTGGACGGAGCAGAGGCACGCTGAGTTAATCGGGAGCAGGCGACGTGCTTGATGTACGCGCCAAGTTGGAGATGCTTGTGGCGCATCTGAAGGCAGATGTAGTGGGTGGGTGGCCAGAGAGCATTCTGGGACAGTGGTGTAAAATTAAGTCATGGAGATGTGAGAGGCGGCTCCGTCCGTGGGTGTGAGCGAGATCCGGTAGGGAGAGTACAGCAGTGATTTGTAGTAGCTTTTCGCAGTGCAGGCGATGCACATAGGTCACTATACTAGGTATGATTTGGGGAGAGGGTGTTTCAGGGGCTCTGAGATTAGAGGTTAAGGACCCCAGGTGTGACGTGAAAGAGGTACTACGAAGGCCAGATCCACAGTGCTGGGGGATATCAACATTTAAGGCAGCGATGCGAGAGTTTCCGGGGTCGCTCCCAAAATTAATGAATTAAGGTTGCTTAAGATGGAATATGGGAATCTACATTTTTAAAATACACCATCAACTTAATGTACTTCAACAGTTGAGATCCTGTGATGTAAAAGGGAAAGCAGAGGAAGAGGAACCTCTGAAGCTGTGAAGAAATAGCCTGAGTTAAGAGTACTGCGGAAAAGTCAAGGTTGTATGGGACAGAAGACACAGCGCGGAGGCACTTGGAAGGCAACAGCTTTAGTTGTGCCAGCAGGCTGGGGGAAACCCAGTTTCCAAATCACCAGCAGCTTAACATACTTTCTGTAAGCAGGAACTACAGAGTGACAATGGGTTAGTTTATCATTGGTTACATATGTAGGTTGGTCTGCAATTGGCTATGCGTATTTTTTCATACCTTCTCAGACAAGGGTTGGGAAGGTTTAATTGAAGGGGTCGTTTATCATGAGGCAGGAAGATGGGGTGGGTAGAGGCGGGGCAAGAGGACAAGATTTAGTGAGACTTGGACAGGACTAGTCCATGTGTCAGGTAGATTGTCCTTGAAACAGTTTAGAAAACAAAGATGTGTGCGGGGCATTGTACAGCTGGCCAGATAGATCTGAATCAGTTACCTCTGAGTTGAAGCTGTGTGGCCAAGGTCATTTGAGTCCAGTTAATTATGAAGTTATAGCCTTTAAGACATGTTTATTACACTCTATTCTCCACTGCAAGAGGAAGGCAGAGAAGCCCATTATAAAAGTAGAGATTTTTTTTTTAAGACAGTAGGAGTTGTTAGTGACTCAAGTCAGTGGTCTATGAAGAGGTCAAGTGAAATCTGAAATCTCATTGGGACAAGTAAGAAAAAAGGAGAATAGAAACTCACACCAGTCTCATATGAGGAAGCAAGTCAGATGGAGCCACTTCCTAGAAAATGTTTATTTTTACTGTATTGGTATTAGCTTATATTCTGGAAGAGCTATGAAAATTACACAAAAGAAAAAAACACGCATGAGAATTTAAAGAATGTTCCTAAAGGAAATACCTACCTAGCTAGCACCTAGGCCACACTGTAGGACATGGCCAACATGCCATGTGTATCCCCCTGATCAAAACTCCTTGTGTCCTCAGGAGGTGACCACTACCCCAATTGCTGTAATTGTCCCTTTGTTTTCTTTATGCCACTTACTAGTATATTCATAGCTGCACATGCTGCTGTAACAGGATACCGAAGACTGGGCAGTTTAGAAATGGAATTTATTACTCACAGTTCTAGAGCCCAGAAATCTAAGATCAAGAGACCAGCAGATTCAGTATCTGGTGAGGGTTGGCTGGCTCCCTGCTTTCAAGATGTTTACAAAATATAAGAAAACAAACCTAGACATTCTGGCAACATGATGGTGCGTGCCTGTCAGTCCCAGCAGGAGGAAGGCTGAGGCCCGAGGATCTTGAGTTCAGCCTGACCTATGTAGTAAGCCTCTTAACAAAACAAATCAAAACAAAACCAAAATGCCCATGTTGAGGTCTGAGGCTATAGCTCAGTGGTAGAGCGTGAGTGGGACCTCAGGTGCAATCCCTAGGCCAAGAGAAGAGTTCCTGTGTTGGAATTTAAACCCAGTAGCGGTGCTGTCTTAGTTACTTTTCTCTCCTTGCTCTGACAACATACGTGACACCCAGAATTAAGGAAGAGAAGGTTTACGTAGCTCACTGTTCGGGGAGGTGTCAGTCCACACTTGGCTGGCTCAGAGCAGCGTGGCGCAGGTCGGTAGTTCGTGCTGGTGGAAGATAGCAAAAGCGACGAGCAAAAAGGAGGAGCGTCGGGATGGAGGGTCTGTGCCGCAGGCCAAGGGGACTGCGCTGGGGCCGCGAAGCGGCGTGTAAGGTAAGAGCCAGAGCTCCCTGGAAAGTACCGCAGCCGTCCTCTGTAGCAGTGAAGCCCTGAGCTCCTCCAGTGATCAGGAAGGCCAAGTTCCCATCAGGAAAGCCAGCACGACAGGCTTCTCCAGGAGACTGAGCGGTGCACCGTCTTCCCATCCAGAGCCAGGAAGCGATGCTCAGAGTGATGATCAGAGCTCCTCCAGTGTGAACCGAAGCTATTCTCAGTCCCAACAAGGTCCCGGGCTCCTCGGAGGACGAAAACAGCCGAGTTCATCAGGGAAGCCAGCATGACGAGCTCCTCCAGCAGAGCCAACAGCTCCTTACAGCTTCCGCCAGCTCCCCACAGCCTCCCTCAGTTCCCAACAGCCTCACTTCTCCAGTTCTGCCTCTTGTGCTGCTGGCACAATCCCCAGGTGGCCTCCCACATGCAGCACCAGCTTACTCAGTTCAGCTGGGGGTTATAAGTTGACCACCAGTTGTCATCCACCACAGTCGGTGTTCAGAGGTGGGGTCTTTGAGAGGTGATTGGGCCATGAGGCAGATTGGGGCCCTTAGAAAAGAGGCTCCTGCCATGTGAGCACACAGTGCTTGTCCCCTCAGGACAGAGCAACCAGACATCATCTTGGAAGCAGTCGTGGCTCTCACTACAGTGAACCTGCCACCGCCTTGATCTAGGATGTCAGCCTCCAGAGCTGAGAAGTGCATTTCTGTTGTTCATCACCCAGCTTCAGGGATTTTGTTACAATAACGGGAGCAAACTGAGGCATGGTATTTATTTCTGTTCTGTTGTAATAGCTGCCTGCTTTTATGTTTTTCCAAGTGGGATATACCGTTATTCATTTTCATAGAATTTTGTTCTGTGACTTGGTAAGCTTTGGTGTATAATTTCATTATCAGCCAGAAGTATTTTTTACTTTTGTGATCTCTTTGATTCATTGGGTTGATGAGAAATGTATGTCATAATTTCCAAACTTTTAAAATTACCTTTTAATTAATTGATTTGGACATAAATTACATTGTGGTCAGAGAACATACATAGTTTTTAGTCATTTGAAATTTATTAAGACTTGCTAGCCAGGCATTGTAATCCTGCATATCTGTATTCCGAGCACTGGGGAAGCTGAGGCAGGAGGATTGTTGCCAGTTTTAAGACCAGCCTGGGCTACAAAGTGAGCGCTAGGCCAGCCTGAACTGCACAGTGAGACGATGTCTCAAAAAGACAAAAAGGGAGGGAGACTTGCTTTGTGTCATATGATCAGTTTTGCTAAATACAATCTTGAAAATATGTATTATTGAGTTACTGATTTCTTAGTGTCTGAGGTTATCAAAATGTTGCCTTACTATTTTATTATTTTGTTCTGTGAATTTATGACAGTTGGATTAATATACTCCTGTGATAGTGGGTGTATTATTTAGATATTTCTTCTACTTTATCATTTCTTTCATTGTGAGAGTCAAACGTACATCGATACATTAGACCTTCTCTGTATCCTTTAAGTCTCTCAGACTCTTTTTTGTGGGGGGTCTTTTTGAGACAGTCTTGTTATGCAGCTCATGCTGGCCTTGAGCTCATTTTATAACCCAGGCTGGTCTCTAACTCACAGTGATCCTCCTGCTTCAGCCTCCTGAGTGCTGGGATTACAGGCATGGGCCACCACGTCCAGCTTTCTTAGACTCTTGTATTTTCCGTATTTACTTTATTATATTCTGGTTAATTTTTTTTTAAATCTTGCATACAGATACATAGCTTTTTTAATTCAGCTGTGCCAAATTCTCCTGAGGTCTTAATTTACTTTATCTTTCAATTTCTACTTGGATATTTTCAGACCTGCTATGTTGTCACGTTCCCTGTTGAGATTTTCCATTTTGGCTTTTATTTATTTTCGTATTATGAACATAGACTCTTGAAAAAAAAAGATTTGTCTTTTTTGACACATTGATAGGGTGCACTGTGATAATGTGATACGGGTCTATACGCTGCGTGATGATCAGATTAAGGTGATTGGCATTTCCCGCTCTGCAGTCACCCTGCTGTAACTGTGTTTTGGTACCAGTTTAAAAAGAGAGTTTTTTTTAGTAATCCCCCTATGACATGTCTGTTTCTTTGCAGTGTTGTTCTCCTATGTGCCCAGTTATTTTTGGCTTTGTGGTGGGTGGATTTGCATAGTTCAGCAGATACCTTCCTTGTCCCAATCCCATCATTTCCTGCTTTTTTTTAGATATTACATTAATCTGGTAGTTCCTGTTATCATGTGAGCTCTTTAATGCTTAAACATTAAAAAAAAATGTTGTCTTAGCATTTTAGTTAATAGAACAGGTGGCTTGGTTCTTCCTTTGTTCTTACCAACAGGAGTCCTGGTTTATTTTATTTTGTTATCTAATACCTCTCTCCACTTCCTCCATTCAAAATTCTGACCATTGAGGGCAGGTCCAGGTCTTAGTCACTACTTTATCGTAGGGCCTGGCATAGATCTGTCTTAGAAAACACAGGTGGTGAGTGGGGATACAGCTCAGTGGCATAAGTGCTTGCCTGGCGAGCGCAAGGTCCTGAGTTTGATCTCTGGTGCAAAAAACCCAAACATTTAAAATAAATAAACAAAACCAAAACCAATCTGCCAGGTGTGGCATATGCCTGTAATCCCAGCATAGGCTGTGGCAGGAGGATTGTTGTGAGTTCGAGACCAGCCTGGGCTACAGAGTGAGCTCAAGGCCAGCCTGAGCTGCATAGCGAGGCCCTGTCTCAAAAAGACAAAAATAAATAAATAAATAAGAAAACACAGGTGGATCGTGGATGTCTACAGAAACTGCTAAGCTGGGTGAGTTCCTAGTGGAAAAGCTCGCTTTGTGGTGCTCCTGGTTTACAGTATAAATGCCCAAACTGGTGAATAAGAACTCCCTGCCTGGAGATGCCCAGGTATAGTAGGGCATCTTTCACTAACAGACTCCTCCTTTCTGTTCCCATGTGCGTGTGTGCGTGTGTGCGTGCGTGCGTGCGTGTGTGTGTGCATGTGCGTGGGGGGACAGAAGGCGCTTCAGGAGCAGGGAGAGATCAGAGTTATCCAGCTGGGCTTTGACTCGGACGCGCATGGGATCATCTTCACAGAGGACTACAGGACCAGAGTAGGTGGTTTTGCTTGTGTGTGTGTGGTGGTGGGGGACTCTAGAAAGTAGTGCGGTGGGAGGAGGTGGGAGGGAGGGAGAGTGGGGGGGCTGGGATGGGCAGGGGGACTTCATCTCTCTGCTCTGGTTCTAGGTCCTCAAGGCCTGTGACCGCCGACCGTGTGCTAGGGCTGTGCAGAAGTTCCTGGCTTCGGTGTTTCCAGCCTGTGGGGACCTTAGTTTCCAGCAGGATCAGATGATGCAGACCTTTGGCTTCAGCGACGTGGAGATCACGTGAGGCTGGGGGGATCCACACAGCTGGGTCTGGCAGTGCTCTGCCCCTTTCAGTCCCATCCCTCCCTGTGTGAAAGAGTCTGTCCCTTCTGCTTATCTTTTTGTGTGTGTGTCTTTTTGAGACAGGGTCTCACTGTGCAGTTCAGGTTGGCCTTGAGCTCACTTTGTAGTCCAGGCAGGTCTTGAACTCGCAACAATCCTCCTCCCTCAGCTTCCTTTTCTTTGATTTTTTTTTTTTTTAATTGGGAATTGAACTCAGGACCTTGTGCTTGCCAGGCAGGCACTTGTGCTGCTGAGCTATATCCCCAGCGCCTGTCTCAGCCTCCTGAGTGCTGGGATTACAGGTGTGCGCCACTATGCCTGGCTTAAATTTGTTTTTTCAATCAGGTTTTACTGGAACATTTTAGGTATACATAATGAGAACATTCATCATATTTGTACCGGTTCATGATAGAAATTTTTTTGGGGGGGGTCTTTTTGAGACAGGGTCTCACTATGCAGTCCAGGCTAACCTTGGGCTCACTTTGTAGCCAGGCTGCTCTTGAGCTCACAACAATCTTCCTACTTCAGCCTCCCAAGTGCTAGGATTACAGGCGTGTGCCACTGTTATGGTTGATACATTATGTCAACGTGGTGAGTCTAGAGGTTTGGCTAAGTGAGTCAGCAGGAAGCCAGGGTGTTACTTTGTGTACATCCTGAGCCTGTGGAAGAGGTCATGGAGATTATGTGAGTGCTCCACGCCCCCTGGGTGGGGGTAGCCTGTTTATAATGTAAGGGAAGGAGAGAGGCTGCTTGCAGCCATTCCTCACTATTGCTGGTTGTTTTTGCTGTGCTCTGCTGCCATGAAGGTTTGCCCTCTGCCATGAGCCACTCTGCCTCAGAACCAGCCAAGTATGGACTGAAACCTCCACAAACTGTAAATAAACCTTTCCTTCCTTCATTTTGGGCATTGGGTATTTTGTCTCAGCAACTAGAGAAAAGTAACCAAGACAGCCACCATGCCTGCCAAATGACTGTCCTAATTTTTTTTGTGTGTACCGGGAATTGAACTCAGGACCTTGCGTTTACCAGGCAGGTTCTTAATGCTGCTGAGTTATATCCCTGGTGCATGATAGAACTCTCCCTTGAACCCCTTCTCCCCTCCTCATTTACAAAATCCTTATCCCCATTTCTTCTTTTCTCCTTGTCCCTTCTGTTTAACTAAATGCTATAAGTTCATACTTCCTGCAAGAGAGCAGGCCTTTCTTACTGGGGCCTAGGGGAGAGCGCTGGCCTGCAGCTCGGGAGCTCTGGCCTCTAGGCTGCTTCTGGGGACTGGAGCTGGGGGAGCTGCAGTGCTCCCGAACAGCCGCATTCAAAGCTCTCAAGCCCCTCGGCACCATGCATGTAATCCTAGCACCTGGGAGACCAAGGCAGGAGAGTCTCCTGGGCTGCATGGCAGGTTACCACCAGCCTGAGCTGG
Organism: Dinomys branickii; assembly: GCA_004027595.1. Lineage (NCBI taxonomy): Eukaryota > Metazoa > Chordata > Mammalia > Rodentia > Dinomyidae > Dinomys > Dinomys branickii. Next base: position 89,506 of record PVLD010004402.1, read on the forward strand.
TCATGGTGGTACACGCTTGTAATCCATCAGTCTGGGAGGGTGAGGCAGAAGGATCACAAGTTCAAGCCCAGCCCTGGCAACTTAGCAATCTAGTGAGACCCTGTCACAAAATAAAATGAAAAAGGAAGGGCTGGGGAGTTGGAACAGTATGGGGACTCGAGTGTCAGCCCCCACTGTGGCAAAAACAAAAGAGGCTGTCCTGGGCTGTACCTAGCAAGACCCTGTTTCGAAAACCCAACCCAAACTAAGTTCCCAGAAGAAGGTGGGCAGGAGCTAAGTCAGAGTGTGATTTAGGAGCTGCATCTTGCTCTGGCCTCCTCTGTGACTCATGGTAGATAGGAAAGTGTTGGGAGAACTAAAGGCCTCCCTTGGCTGGGGCAGCAAACACTTGCGCGCAGGGAGGCACAGCCGGGCAGTGGGGAGAGTGCAGGGTCAGAAGCAGACCCTCCTCAGGGTGTCTCAGGCCTGTGGCTGGGGCGGCCTGTTCAAGGAGCAAGTGTTGTGAGGGGAAGGGAAGCTGAGGGAGGGCAGCCTGGGAAGGGCAGCAGAGACTGTGTGGTGTAGCAGAGCCCTGTCCCGCCTGAGTTTTCTTCCCTGCCCTTCTTGCTGAGTCTGTTGCTCCTGTTTGCATTCAAACAAACGGGGGGAGGAGGGAAGGGCGGTTCTTGGCATGGCCACATCTCTCAGCTTTCCTGCCTACAGGCACCTGGTGAACGCTGGTGTCCTCACTGTCCGTGACGCGGGGAGCTGGTGGCTGGCGGTTCCTGGAGCTGGGAAATTCATCAAGTACTTTGTTAAAGGTATTGCCTGTGGCCCATGCCCTCAGCCTGTCCAACACAACTTTGAAGCCAGGCATGGTGGCACATGCCTGTAATTCCTGCACTTGGGAGGCTGAGGCAGGAGAGGATTGTTGTGAGTTTGAGACCAGCGTGGGCTACAAAGTAAGCTCAGGGCCAGCCTGAACTGCATAGGGAGACCCTGTCTCAAAAAGAGAAAGACCCCAAAAAACACAACTTGGGTGGCTCCTCAGGCTTCTGGGCTTTACTTACTTTGTCCCTTTCCTGTGCTACCTCCTCAGGGCGCCAGGCTGTCCTTGGCATGGTCCGCAAGGCCCAGTACCGGGAGCTGCTCCTGTCGGAGCTTCTGGGCCGGCGGGCGCCTGCTGCTGTGCGGCTTGGACTGGCCTACCATGTCCATGATCTCATTGGAGCCCAGCTGGTGGACTGGTGAGTCTTGTCTGCGGTGCTGGCCACTGAGAGGCGGTGACCCCCGGCTGTTTTCCTCCAGGCTCGTGCTTAATTCTCTAGGAAGCGCAGGTCCCCGTGATCTCCCAGGAACCCAGGGTCGCCCCCACCAGCTTCCAAGCTCCCCCCACCCAGCCTGCACATCCTGCTCTTCAGCGTTGTCTTCCTGCCCCACAGCATCTCCACCACTTCCGGAACCCTCCTCCGCCTGCCAGAGACGTGAGGGGCCATGCAGGAGTGTGCCTGATGGCGGCCAGCTGGCGGCGTCCAGGAAGGCTGGGAGCCTGCGTGAGCCTGGGGCTCGTGTGGGTGCAGAGGGCTGACTGGGGCCCCCGTGAGCCTGGGCTCCACCCTGGTGGGCTCGGCAGGCTGGTGTCCTCCGTGGGTGTGGAGCTGGGAAGCGCCAGGGCCGTGGCTGCCCAGCAGGGAAGAAGGCGCTATCGTGGTCTGGGATGGGGAGGTGGGGTGGCTGGGGAGGGGCCGGGGTCCCTTGCCCTCTGTGTTGAACTGGAATTGCCAAATAAAGTACCCTGCCTGTGACGTTTCCTGGACGTGTGGTCTGTCTCGCTGGGGGACCGGGGGGTGAAGCTAGCGGAGGCCTGAGCTTTGTCCCACTGCTCGAGGACAAGGCTGCCCTGCCACTAAGCCGGCTCTCGTGTCTCCCGAAGCACAGGGCCCTGTTCTGGCTACAGAAGGCAGAAGCCCGGCGTTCAGCGTGGGCTGGGGTGAGAGTAAGGGGCTGGGGTCCTGGAAACCCGTTCTTCACGTCTCCCCCGACACTGCGGGAAATACCTGCCCGTGCACACGTACAGGCGATCCGGCCGGAGCGGGCAGTGCGTGGCCAGTGGGTCACTGGGAAGGACAGGCTCTGGGCCAAGATTTCCTCACATTTGCCCAGGGAGCCTGGGGTCCGGGCTGCTCCCCAACGCTGGCTCAGGGCCAGTTGTGGTTCTTGGTTGTCACGTGGTTTCCCGGCCTGCTGGGCTGGGGGAGGAGCCAGGTCCATACCACCCTGCCCCTGCCCCAGGCTGACCAGAGGGTGCAGACGGACCTGCGGACCAAGGCCCACATCAGCCTGCCCCTGCCCCAGGCGCACCAGAGAGCACGGACGGACCCGTGGACCTGCGCCTCCGGCCCTGGCAGCCATGAGGCTCCTGTGGGGGCTGCTCTGGGTGCTCGGCCTCTTTACTGAGACCCTGCAGGAGCCCAGGTCTGGAGGGGACCCCCGGGTGGGGCTGTGGGGCAGGGGGAGGCCCGGGCTCTGACACCGGCCTCTGTCATCTCCTCAGGCTGCTCCTGTTCTCTCCTTCTGTGGTCAACCTGGGGGTGCCCCTGTCGGTGGGGGTGCAGCTGCAGGATGCCCTCCCAGGACAGGTGGTGACAGGATCCGTGTTTCTGAGGAACCCAAGCCAAAATAATGACCTGTGTTCCCCCAAGGAGGACTTCACCCTCACCTCAGAGAAAGTCTCCGAGGTTCTCAGGCTCCAGGTGACGGCCCCGCTGCTTCTATCTGCCCTGCTGCTGCTCTCTGTCCTCTTGCAAGTGACACTCTCTCCCTCTCCCTGCCCCGCAGTCTCCTCCTCGGCCTTCCCGTCCTTTTTCTTCTGCTGTGTCCCCAGCCGCCTCCTCTCCTCTCGCTGTCTGGACAGGTTCCCCGGAGTGCCGCTGAGTCCTGTGGGCTCTTCAAACTGCGCAGAAGCCCTGAGGTCCAGCTGGTGGCCCAGTCACCCTGGCTGCTTGGCGCTCTGCGCAAACAGACTGACACTCAGGGCGTCAACCTGCGCTTCTCCTCACGCCGCGGCCACTTCTTCGTGCAGACTGACCAGCCCGTGTACAACCCTGGCCAGCGGGGTGAGCCTCGGCCTTGGCCTGCCTTCCTCCCAGCCCTGGGAGGAGGAGTTGCCTGGCAAATCCTGGGCCACTTTTCCCTGTGGAACGGAGCCTGCCCTCCCTTTGCATGTGGTCCCCCGCTCACCCCGCTCCCCCACTCCCAGTTCAGTACCGGGTCTTTGCGCTGGATCAGAAGATGCGGCCATCCACAGACAGCCTCCTGGTCACAGTGGAGGTGAGGCCCGGGGCGCTGGCCCTCCTGACCGGGGCGTGGGTGTGCCTCCCAACCCAGACCATTTCTGCTCCTCCTGCAGAACTCTCACGGCCTACGCGTGCGGAAGAAAGTGGTGCGCGATCCCTCATCCATCTTCCAGGACGACTTCCTGATCCCGGACATCGCGGAGTGAGCGCCCTCGCGTGGCAGCGGGCCCCTCTGTCTCACCGCGTTCGCGCCCTTTGGACCCTCACCCCCAGCGCACTACACACTTTCTGGCCTGACCCTGGGCCTCTGGGGCTTCTGGTCACGCATGCAGAGCTCTCCCCAGGGCCCAGGCTGCGGACTGCCTGAGGTCCGCTGCACAGGCGCTAAGCCCCTTCTTTGTCTGTCTCCAGGCCAGGGACCTGGAGCATCTTGGCCCAGTTCTCAGACAGCCTGGAAACCAACAGCAGCACCAAGTTTGAGGTGAAGAAATACGGTGAGCACAGGAACGAGAACAGGCAGACCCATCCGGAAAGGAGAGGGTGGCGGGCCTGGGCGGGGAGGGCCTTTTGCCAGCTCTGACCTGCCTGTCTCTCCACCCTGGGTCAGTCCTTCCCAACTTCGAGGTCAAGATTACCCCTGGGAAACCCTACATCTTGGTGACACCTGACCATCTTGGTGAAATCCAAGTAGACATCAAGGCCAGGTGACACCCTGTCCCGCCAGGTCCAGTGCCCCATTTCCCTCCCCTCTGGGTTGTGGCCCCAGCCTTTGGCCCACTCTCCCCCTCCTTGTGGAGCAGGTACGTGTACGGCAAGCCGGTGCAGGGAGTGGCCTATGTGCGCTTTGCACTGCTGGCTGAGGATGGTAAGAAGACGTTCCTCCGGGGGCTGGAGACACAACGCAAGGTAGGGCCGAGCTGGGGGTGAGGTTGGGAGGGGAGGCCCTGCAATCTCGTCATGCCCTGTCTCTCCCCCGCTCCAGCTGGTGGATGGTGAGAGCCACATTTCCCTCTCGAGGGCTGAGCTCCAGGGTGCCCTGGAGAAGCTGAAGATCAGTGTCACTGACCTCCAGGGCTTCCGTCTCTACGTTGCAGCCGCCATCATCGAGTCTCCAGGTGGGTGGCATCCCTCTCCACCCAGCCCTGCCTCTGGCCCAAGGCTGACTGTGTTGCTGCCAGAGGGAAGCAGCCTTGTATCTGGGCCGCTCCTCGGGCTGGGCCTGGGCTGAGGCTGCACAGCGAGCTGGAAGTGTGGCGTGGAGCAGCACTGCTCCTCCCGTGGTGGCCGGAAGCAAGGAGAGGAGAGGCTGGGCCAGGCTCCCGCCGCCAGCTTCCTGGGACACCCCCAGGACCTGCTGTCCCCTACAGCCCCGCCTTGGGGAAGTTCTGTCACCTCGAACAGAGCTGCACGTGGACCTTTGGGGACACTGAAGATCCAAATTACGGCTGGGTATGGGAGTGCACGTTAACCATTCCTAGCCGGTGAGGCAGGAGAATCACGGATTCAAGGCCAGCCGGGCAGTTGAGTAAGACCTTATCTCAGAATAAAAAATGCACAGGGCTGAGGCTGTATCTCACGGAACAGCATTCCCCGGGTACCTCCCAGCAAGAAAAAAGCCAGCTCTCAGCGTGCGCCCTGCTCCCCAGCACCGGTTCCTGCCTTGACTTCCGCCTGTCTGGGCCCAGCAGACCTCATCTCCCTCCGGCTCTGCCCCTACCGTGCTTCCTTCCCCTTGCTGTCTTGGTTCCCCTCGCTCACCTGTCCGCCCTGGCGGCTGATGTCTGTGTGCCGCTGCTGTGTGGGGCCTTGGTGCCTGTAGAGATGAGTGCAAGTCGGACTCATGTCTGGGAGAGACACTCTGGTGCCCCTCTGCCCTCTGCCCTCTCTTCTCAGGTTCTGCCCTCCACTTCTCTGCCCTTTGTCTTGCAGGGGGGGAGATTGAGGAAGCGGAGCTCACATCCTGGCGTTTTGTGCCATCTGCCTTCTCCCTGGACCTGAGCAACACCAAGCGCTATCTCGTGCCAGGGGCCCCGTTTGTGCTGCAGGTTGCTTCTGGGGGACAGGGTGGGGCAGGGCAGGGTGTGGAGGACCAGATCCTGCTGACCACTCTCTTTCACCTGCATCCTCCTGCCTGCCTAGGCCCTGGTCCGAGAAGCGTCAGGCTCCCCAGCCTCTGGCATTCCTGTAAAAGTCTCGGCCACATTTTCTGGGTCTGCTTCTGGCCTCCCAGATGTTAAACAAAACACAGACAGGACAGGACAGGTCCACGTTACCATCCTTGTCCCGTGGGGCACCACGGAACTGCGGCTCTTGGTATAACTTCCTTGCCTGTGGGAGGCCACGCTGGTTCCTGAGGGTCCCTGGCCTGGCTTGGGAGCAGCAGAGGGATTCACAGCCTTGTCACTGACCTTATCCCTTCCCCCGCAGGTGTCTGCAGGGTCCCTCTACCCTGCTGTGGCCAGGCTCACTGTGCAAGCCCCGCCCTCAGGAAGCTCCGGCTTTCTGTCTATTGAGCGGCCAGATCATCGGGCCCCTAAAGTCCACGAAACTATCGTCCTGAATCTGCGGACCGTGGGCCTCAGTGGTGCCACCTTCCCTAATTACTACTACATGGTGTGCACAGCTGGGGCAGGGCAGGGGAGGGCAGGGGCAGGGGAGAGCCTCGGGACAGGCTGGGCACAGTTGCAGGCCCAGGATTGGACATGAAGAGGAAGCCACTCTGCCCTTCCTCCTGGCCCAGATCCTGTCCCGAGGCGAGATCTTGTACATGGGGCAAGCAGTCAGGGCGGACCTGACCTCCGTCTCGGTGTTCGTGGACCATCGCCTGGTGCCCTCCTTCTACTTTGTGGCCTTCTACTATCATCAAGGCCAGCTCGTGGCCAACTCCCTGCGAGTGGATGTGGAGGCGGGGGCCTGTGAGGGCAAGGTGACGGGGTCAGGAGTGGTGTCTGTCTGTCTGTCTGTCTGTGGGAGAGGAGGAGGATGCTGAGAGTGCCAGCGTGCCCGGTTTAGTTTGCAGTGCTCTGAGAGTGCTTGGGACTGAAAACCTTCCCTTACTTCCTCCTCTGTCAGCTGGAGCTGCTTCTAGACAGTGCCAAGGACTACCGCAATGGGGACAGTGTGAAGCTGCAGCTGCACACCGATTCTAAAGCCCTGGTGGCGCTGGGAGCTGTGGACACGGCTCTGTATGCTGTGGGAAGCAAGACTCACAAACCTCTCAACATGGCCAAGGTTTGTCAGTCTGTCTCTAGTCCGCTAGTCCTTCCTGGCCACCTTCCCTGGTGTGAGCTTGGTTCGGGGTCTCTCGGGCTCCTATAGACCCCGCCAGCCTGCCCTCCGGCCTTGGGCCCGGCCCACCCTGTGTCTGTCCTGCGTGCCTGGGCCCGGGGCCTTGTCACCCATGGCTGTGTGGCTGGTCCTGCCCCTCAGCGGCTCCCGTCTCCCCACCCTCCGATTTCTCACACCAGGTCTTTGAAGTCATGAACAGCTATAGCCTTGGCTGCGGCCCTGGGGGTGGCAACAGTGCCCTTCAGGTGTTCAAGGCCACGGGCCTGGCCTTCTCTGATGGTGACCTGCGGACGTCAGTCAGGGAAAGTGAGGACCGCCAGAGAGGGAGCGGGTGGGGAGAGAAGGGAGGGCGAGGGGCCTCGGGCAGGCAGAAGAGGGCTGGGCCGCTGGGCGGGAGATGGGGGGGCGGGCGGGGAGGCTGGAGGCCACATGCGTGCCCTCAGACTTACTGGAAGTCTTGCTTTCTGCTAGGTCTGTACTGTCCCAAGGAGGAGAAAACCAGGAAAAGGAGAAACGTGGACTTCCAGAAGGCCACCAGTGAGAAGTGTGAGTCTCGGGTGCCTAGAGGCTGCTTAAGGGTCCGCCTGTGCCCGGCTCGGGTGGGGGTCTGCTCCCTCAGAGAACCAGGGAGCCAGGCCCGGGGCAAGGTGGGAGGGCTGTGGCCCGGGCCACGGTCTCACGGAGCTGGGACTCATCTCCCTCTCTCCTGCCTGCCTTCTCCTGGCCTGCAGTGGGTCAGTTCACGTCCCCGGAGGCCAAGCGCTGCTGCCAGGACGGGCTGACGCGGCTGCCCATGGCGCGCTCCTGTGAGCAGCGAGCAGCTCGTGTGCCGCAGCTGTCCTGCCGGGAGCCCTTCTTGTCCTGCTGCCAGTTTGCTGAGGCCCTGCGCAAGAAGAGCCGGGCCGAGAACCCGGGGGGCCTGGGGAGAGGTGTGTGCCTGGCAGGGCGGGGCATGGCTGTGCCCCTCCGGGGTAGGGACGCCCTTGCTTACTTGCTCCCTTGTCCCAGCCCTGGAGGTCCTGCAGGAGGAGGAGCTGCTGGAGGAAGACGAGATCCGGGTGCGCAGCTTCTTCCCGGAGAACTGGCTCTGGAGGGTGCTAACTGTGGACCGCTCCCAAACGTGAGCAGGGCTGGGCCTCGCCGCGGGCGGTGCCATCAGCCCGGGCCTGACAGGCCTCTCCACCTTGGCTGCAGGGTGACCGTGTGGCTCCCTGACTCCATGACCACGTGGGAGATCCATGGTGTAAGCCTGTCCCGGAGCACAGGTGAGGTGCCCTGTCTGCGCCTGCGCCTCGGGCCGCCCCTGCCTCCCCCATCTAGCTCCTGGCTTAGCTCCTTGCGCGTGTCGGGGAAGGGAGCCCGGGGAATGGGGTCAAGCGTACTGGCCCGGATCAAAAGGCAGGGGCGTTGAGGACACTGCTGGGCCCCTCGCCCCTGCTTCCCATGGCCCCGAGGCCTCGAGGTGCCCTCTGACCTGGCCTCCGCCCTTACCTGCCGCCCCAGGCCTGTGCGTGGCCACACCGGCCCGACTCCGAGTGTTCCGTGAGTTCCACCTGCATGTCCGCCTGCCCGCCACTGTCCGTCGCTTTGAGCAGCTGGAGCTGCGGCCTGTCCTCTACAACTACCTGGACCAGAACCTGACCGTGAGGCGCCACCTGCGCTCATAGGGCTGGGCCGGGAGCCTGGTGGGCCAGGCCCTGCTGAGTCCTGTCTTCTGTCCCCAGATGAGTGTCCACGTTGCCCCTGTGGAGGGGCTGTGCCTGGCTGGGGGCGGAGGGCTGGCCCAGCAGGTCCAGGTGCCTTCGGGCTCTGCCCGGCCTGTGCCCTTCTTCGTGGTGCCCACTGCAGCTGCTGCTGTGTCCCTGAAGGTGGTGGCTCGAGGGACCTCTCTTGTGGGGGATGCGGTGTCCAAGGTTTTGCAAATTGAGGTGAGTGGCACAGCCCCGGGCCAGGTCCCCAGATCTGTCCCCACCCTCAGTGCCCTGCTGGGCAGGCTGGGGCCCGGCACCCAGACCCACTTTGTTCTTACATCTTGTATGATTGTGCCCTGACTGTCCCTGGAGTTTAACTTGAAGTTCACAGGGAGTCTGTATAGGCAGGGTGGCCGTAGGGCCTGGCTCCTCACAGCCTGGTTTCCCCGAGGCAGAAGGAAGGGGCCATCCACAAGGAGGAAATCATCTATCAGCTCAACCCCCTGGGTGAGTCCCCCAGCCCAGCGCTCAGTTCCTGGGGGCTGCAGGGCGGGGGTTGTGAACCATGGGAAAGATGCCAGCTTCTCCTGTCTTTTCAGACCACCGAGCCCGGACTTTGGAAATTCCCGGCAGCTCTGATCCCAACATGATTCCTGATGGAGACTCGAACAGCTTCGTCAGGGTCACAGGTGGGCGTGTCCTGCGGGGGCGCTGTGGGCACCTTGGACCCCTTTTGACCCTCTGACCCTGGGATCCAGAGGCCTCTTCTCATCCTCAGCCCTCCTCCCTCTACAGCCTCGAACCCACTGGAGACCCTGGGCTCTGAGGGCGCCCTGTCCCCTGGAGGGATAGCTTCTCACCTGAAGCTTCCCACCGGCTGCGGCGAACAAACAATGACCCTCTTGGCTCCAACGCTGGCTGCCTCCCGATACCTGGACAAGACAGAACAGTGGAGCAGGCTGCCCCCCGAGGCCAAGGACCACGCTGTGGATCTGATCCAGAAAGGTTCTGGGTACAGGGCCGGGCGGGAGTGGGCCGGGAGCATAGTTCGTGGGAGATGGGCTTGGTGTGCCTCGGTCACCCCAGCAGCAGCCTCTCCTCTCCCAGGCTACCTGAGGATCCAGGAGTACCGGAAGTCAGACGGTTCCTATGCGGCTTGGTTAAGCCGCGACAGCAGTACTTGGTGAGGTTGGGCGGTGGCTTCAGGGGTCTAACTGGGGTCAGGGCCACAGGATGATGAATAACCAGGTGGCTGGGGAAGGGCTCTGTGTCCCCAGCAAGACTGCCCCTGTCCCCAGCCACCCCTCTCTCCCCTCTAGGCTCACAGCCTTTGTGCTGAAGGTTCTGAGTTTGGCCCAGGAGCAGGTGGGGGGCTCTCCTGAGAAGCTGCAGGAGACGGCCAGGTGGCTGCTGTCCAAGCAGCAGGAGGATGGCTCATTCCACGATCCCTGTCCAGTTATGCACAGAGGCATGCAGGTGCGGGTGCTGGGCAGCCGGCCGGGCGTGGTGGAAGACTGTCCCAGCACCTCCCTTCCTGGCTGACGTCTGCTTGTCTCCTGTCACCAGGGGGGCTTGGTGGGAGCCGACGAGACAGTGGCACTCACCGCCTTTGTGGTCATCGCCCTTCAGCACGGGCTGGCCGCCTTCCAGGACCAGAGTGCAGAGCAGCTGAAGCAAAGGGTGGTGAGGACACACATGGCCCCACCCTCCCCTGCTCCCCAGCTCCCCCTTGTTCCTCAGGCCCCAGGGCCCCAGCCCCAGACCTTCCTCTCTCTTCTAGGAAGCTTCCATCTCAAAGGCAGACGAGTTCTTGGGAAGAAAAGCAAGCGCTGGGCTTCTGGGAGCCCATGCAGCCGCCATCACGGCCTACGCCCTGACGCTGAGCAAAGCCCCCCAGGAAATGCAGGACGTTGCTCATAACAGCCTCATGGTCATGGCCCAGGAGATTGGCGGTGAGGGCAGGGTCCTCGCAGGGAGCTTGAGGCTGGGGACCTGGTGTCTGGGGATGCCCAGAGTGGGAGAGTGTGGGGGCCCTGAGACAGATAAAGTGAGGGAGGACAGGGTGCTTGACAGGCCTGGTGACCGGATCCTCCCCCGCCTGTCCCCCCACCCTTTCCCTTCCAGATAAACGGTACTGGGGCTCAGTCGCCACTTCTCAGAGCAACGCTGTGTCGCCTACCCCGGCTCCTTTCAGCCCAACAGACCCCGTGCCCCAGGCCCCAGCGCTGTGGATCGAAACCACGGCCTATGGCCTGCTGCACCTGCTGCTCCGGGAGGGCAAGGATGAGCTGGCTGAGCAGGTGGCCAGCTGGCTCATCCATCAGGGCAGCTTCCAAGGTGGCTTCCGCAGCACACAGGTAGGGCCTGATGGGGGCTTGGGGGTGGTGGTCCTGAGACCCAGTACCTGAGTCTGGCCTACTCTCCTCAGGACACGGTGATTGCCCTGGACGCCCTGTCGGCATACTGGATCGCCTCCCACACCACCGAGGACAAGGAGCTCAACGTGACCCTCAGCGCCATGGGCCGCAGCGGCATCAAGTCCCACATTTTGCAGCTGAACAACCACCAGGTCAAGGGCCTGGAGGAGGAGCTGCAGGTGAGCCGCTGTCGGGCCACGGCTGAGAGGCCGGGCCAGGCCCGCAGCCACGCATGCCTGCCCCACTGTGGGCTCTCCGCAGCCAGCTCCTTGGGGTCCTTTGGGAAAACTGTCTTGTGGACTGTGTTGCCAAACCTCTCAGTGTCACCCTGTGTGGAGTGATTAAAAAAAATAGTGGCTTTTAAATACATATGTTTTTAATGTATTATAGTAAAAAGCACATTAGCATTAGAACCCCTCGAATACTCCTCACCCAGGTTTTGAGCACACTTACCCGATGTCCTTGCCACTTTCCAAAGCAGTGCCGGAGTCCACTTGCATGCCTTTAGTTGTGCTGTCGGTGACCTGATGTCCTAAGTCAGTTCGGAATGATTCCCTCCACGGTCACTGTGATGGCGGGGAAGGGGCGGGTGAGCCGGCGCTGGGTTTGGAGCGTGAGGCGGCCCGGGCCTCGGTCTTTGTCTCACAAACCCGCCTTCTGGTGGGTGGCACTTGGCGGCAGATTCACCATACTGCTGATGACAGAGATGAAGAACTTTCAGAACTGCTTCAGAAAGTGGCGAGAGTGGCGGGAAAGGGCGCTTAAAGTGAGAGCAGGTGTCTTGAGGGCAAATGACGGCAGTGTGTCCTCTACTGTATAATTCTTTAAAAGATTAAACGTTCACCGTACATTTTGGTTACCCCCAGGGTCCGCTGGCTGATGGAGATGAGGCCTGCCAGGGTGTAAACCGCTGGGAGTGTGGTGTGGGGAGTGGGCTTGCTCTGAGGGAGGAGGCGAGGCGTGGGCCCCCTGACACCTCTCCCTTTGCTCTTCCTGAAAGTTCTCCCTGAGCAGCAAGATCAGTGTGAAGGTGGGCGGGAACAGCAAAGGAACCTTAAAGGTGAGCTGGCTCGGGCTGGGGTCTGGGAGGGGCGGGCAGGGAGGCCAGGGAGGGATCTGGTGCTGCATGGGGGCCCCGCGGCCCAGAAGAGGAAGTCTGGCAGCTTGGTCCGTCCGTCCTGCTTCCGTCCTGGGCTTTCCCCCTTTCTCTGGTCACCTCGTTGCTGGGCACCTCTCATTCCCATGTCCTGCTCCCCTGCCCAGGCCTGTCTCCTGGCCCACTGGCTCCCCACACCCGTCTCTCTCCTGGGCCCCTCACCTAAGTGATGGGAGCCTCCTGTATGGCCCGGGGACTCCTGCTGTGCTCCTGCTACCCAGGGCCCTTAGTCACTGGTGCTAGGACAATTCCAATCTGCGTAGCCTGGGAGGAGGTCAGGCCCGCTGCCTCCTGCTGCTCATCTCAGCCCTCCCTGCTGCAGTCCTCCCTGCCTCTCGGCCCACGGGCCGAGCTCCTTCTGCTCCTTCAAGCCCTGGCCTAATGCTGGTGCTGGCCTCCTCTGCACGCCATTTCCCATGCTGGCCTTGCTCCCTTCCCCCGTCACACTTCTGTGTGCCCATCTCGTGCTTGGCCTGTCCCGGGGTGGATGGAGCCGGTAGCCTGGGCTCCGGGCCCCAGATGCACTCGACACTCTCTCTGCCCCTTGCCGGGCCAGGTCCTCCGAACCTACCACGTCCTGAACATGGAGAACACGACCTGCCAAGACCTTCGGATCACAGTGACAGTCATGGGCTACGTGGAGTACACGAGTGAGTCCCACGATTGGGAGCTCTTGGGCCCTGAAGGGCCAAGGCGGCCTCCCTGGCCCTCCTCACACCGCTGCTGCCCTGTTCAGGGCAGGCAAATGCAGACTACGAGGAGGACTACGAGTACGACGAGTTTCCAGCTGGGGACGACCCAGGTGCCCACACGCAGCCCGTGACGCCTCTGCAGCTGTTTGAGGGACGGAGGAACCGCCGCAGGAGGGAGGCCCCCAAGGTCGCCGAGGAGCAGGAACCCAAAGTGCAGTACACCGTGTGCATCTGGTGGGTGCCGCGCCGAGGCGGGTCTGGGTGGGGCTCATGGAGCGGAACAGACAGCTTGTCTCCTCTCTCCACAGGCGGGAAGGCAAGGTGGGGCTGTCTGGCATGGCCATTGCAGACATCACCCTCCTGAGCGGATTCAGCACCCTGCACTCTGACCTGGAGAAGGTGTGCTCAGCCGCCAGGGCAGCCCTCTCCCCTCAGGACTCCTGGGGTGCCTGAAGCCCTCTCAGGTGTGGCCCAGGGTCATGACCTGCAGCCTCTCCCCTCCCCACAGCTTACCTCCCTCTCTGACCGCTACGTGAGTCACTTTGAGACTGAAGGGCCCCATGTCCTGCTTTACTTCGACTCGGTGAGTGGGGCGGGACACGGGAGGAGTGTTGGTGGCACTGGGTTTACGACATCTATGTGAGGAGGTTTCTTGTAAACTTGTGACACAAGCAAGGCCGGGCCAAGAGGGTGACCTGGGAGCCAGGGGAGAGCGGGGCAGAGCCCCCTGGGCTATGGCAGATGACACAGGTGCCAGTTATGTCAGTGACAAGGACAAGGCCATCAGGAGGACGTTTGAGGGCCTGAGTCCTGCTGCGATCCTGATGCAAGGCTGAGGCCAAGCTCAGCCTGGGTGAGGTGGGCGCGAAGGGGCTGGTGAAGGCAGGGTGGAGGCCGGGGACCCTGAGGCTGAGGGGCGCAGGGAGAAGGGCGTGGAGGAGGCACTCAGGACAGGGGTGCTGAGAAGGAGCAGGACCGAGGGGCCCTGGGGCAGCAAAGCTGAGGGGAGGTCATGCTCTTGGAAGTGACGCCATCAGGGGCCTTGGGGAGCTTCGTGAGAGCTTGGTGGCTGGCATGGGACGGAATGTGAAGGGCACCGGAGGTGACCAGCAGTAGCCAGCAGCCTTCTGGCCTTGATCTCCCTGCCCGTCTGGCGCCAGGTGCCCCCCTCCCGGGAGTGTGTGGGCTTCGGAGCTGTGCAGGAGGTGGCCGTGGGGCTCGTGCAGCCGGCCAGTGCGGTGGTGTATGACTACTACAGCCCAGGTGAGTGCTGGGGGCAGAGAGGGGCTTCTGTGGGGCGGCGGGAGGGACAGGGGTGGCACTGACCCCTCGCCCTCTCCGCAGAGCGCAGATGTTCCATATTTTACGGGGCACCAAGCAAGAGCAAGCTGCTGTCTACCTTGTGCTCCGGTGACGTCTGCCAGTGTGCGGAGGGTGAGGCTTCCAGGGGGACAGGTGCGGGCCTGGTGGGGTGCTGGGGCTGCACCTGTCCTCACAGGGCCTGCCCACGCCCCAGGCAAGTGCCCGAGGCAGCGCCGCGCCCTGGAGCGGGGACTGCAGGACGAGGATGGGTACAGGATGAAGTTTGCCTGCTACCACCCTCGCGTGGACTATGGTGAGTCTTGTCCCCCTCACAGCCCACGATGTGGTCTCTCAGCCGTGACACGGCCTCCACCCTGCCTCGGTGACAAACGTGCCCACCCCCACCCCTCCCAGGCTTCCACGTCCGGGTCCTCCGAGAAGAGGAAAGAGCTGCTTTCCGCCTCTTTGAGACCAGCATCATCCAAGTGCTGCACTTCAGTAGGACTCTGGGGCATGGGGAGGTGGCAGGGGGTCCGGGTGGGGCTTCGTCCGTCAGGGACAGGAGCAGCAGGGTTCTCCCAGGGCCTGGCCCCTGGCTGCTGCCCCGTCCCGCTGACCCGTGCCATTTATCCCCACAGCCAAGGACACCAAGGCTGCTGCCGGTCAGACCCGCAACTTCCTGGTTCGAGGCTCTTGCCGGCTCCGCTTGGAGCCCAGTAGGGAATACTTGATCATGGGCTTGGATGGGGTCACCTATGACCTCAAGGGAGAGTGAGTCATTGGTTCTGCTCCGGGGGACCAGATCCTGGCTGCCCAGCCCAGTGCCCAGAGCTAGTGCCTCCTGCTCCCTGCTCACTATGCCCGTCCTGACCTTGCTGAGAGCCCGCTGTCCTCTGCAGCCCCCAGTACCTGCTGGACTCCAAGAGCTGGATCGAGGAGATGCCCTCGGAACGGCTGTGCCGGACCAGCCGCCAGCGGATCGCCTGCGCTGAGCTCAACGACTTCCTCCAGGAGTATAGCACCAATGGGTGCCAGGTGTGAGGTGCCGCCGCCTCACCGGAGGGGCCTGAGCGAGTGGGGGGTGGGGGGGTGCTCAGCCTGGTTGGGGGTCTAATAAAGGCCTTTGCCAAAGTGTTCGTGTGTATCTCTGGGACTCAGTGTGGACCCCGCTGCCCATCCCTGGTTCCAGGGAGCCCGGCAGATTGGTATAACCTAGGATGCAGGGCCTCGGGGTACCCCTGGGCTGCCCGGCTTTGCCTTAATGCTTCTTGAGGGTTCAGTAGCACTCAGTCCATCGAAGGAAACCATGGCCTGCACCCGGGGGCTGAGCCCCACCCACGGCCTCCCTTCGGCCCCAGCAGCTCTCTGCCCATGAGCTGCCCCTGTCTGCCTTGTTCTCATGCAGCCTGCGGTGCTGGCCTCTGCTGGCCGCGGCTGAGTCCTGGCCCATGGATGCTGATTGGCACTGGGTGCCTTTCTCAGTGGCCATGGGTGGCTCCCTGGAGTTGAGCAAGCCCGGGTCTCGCACCTTCACCGCGACACTTACTCTAAGCAGGCAGAAGGCTGCCAGGCGTCTGCTAATCTCCCTCTGGAGGCAACACCTGCTTGAGCCAGCCCTGCTTTCTGCCTGCCTAGTTCCCCACCCGCGGGCACCTTGGCGTGTTGAGGGGTGACCTAGCTCATTATCGATGAGGGTGGCTTCAGTTCACATTGGAGGAGCTCTGGTCCTCATTTTCAGCAACGCTTTGGTTCACTGTTTGTCTCCTGCAAAAGCTTGTCCCGCTGGCTTTCCTGATGAGAACTCAGCTGTTCTGGTCATTGGAGGAGCTCGGGACCTCACTGTTCTGAGGATGGCTGTGGTACTTTTCGGGGAAACACTGCTTTTTGCTTTTCCCGTCGCTTCCTGGCCCCGGGACAGATCCCTCAGCCTGCCAGCACATCCTTCATCCCGCTGGCACAGACTTTCTAGCTTCCGCCACTGACCTTTGGGGCTTTCCAGTGCAGATCACTGAAACAGGCCTGCATGGGGTGTTGTTCTGGGCTCTGGGCCTCCAGTTGGATTCATGGGAGGCTTTGTTATGGGCTCTAGGTCTCCAGCCGGACTCATGCAGAACATTGCCTTGGGATCCAGGCCCTCAGCTAGATTCTTTGGTCTTTAGTATGTGGACAGATTTCCTGCCCTCTCTTTGCATATGACTCTGGGTGATTATTATAAGTAATCTTATAAATTATGTATCCTGTCCTCTATTGTTCTCCCTTGCAAACCCTGACTACCACACCTGCCTCCAGGCTTCTCTGCTGTGTGGCCTTGAGAAGCTCTGACCTTTCCCAGTCCCAACTTTCCACCGCTCCTGTGGGGTCTCCTTCCTCAAAGCCAGTTGGTGCCACGGTAGTGCGAACCCACCCCTCAGGGCCTGGGCCCGTGGGCCGATCCTAAAGAGGATGGCGCTGTCTCTGCCCAGCCCCAGAAGCTGCGCTCAACTCTTCTCCCTCCGAGGGCTGGGTGCAGATCCGGGCTGGGCACAGACCCTCTTCAGCTGGGCCCCTAGCAGTTAACTTGTCCAGATGTGGATGGCACAGCTGGGGTCTCCACTTAGCTGCCAGGGGCACAGCCTGAGCTCTGAGTAAAGCTCAGAGGGGAGTGGGGCCCTGGTCGTGAGTCCATATACAGAGCCATGGATGGAGTGTCAGGTGCAACCTCAGTTCTCACAAACCTCCCAGCACACCTGCCCCTCCTAAGCCCCCCACCCCTCTTTTCAAGGCCTCTCCCCAAGTCCCTTTTCTAAGCCCTCAACTTCCCCCTTACCAGAGGTCCCCACTCTCAGCTAGCTCAGTGTGCCCCACTCCTGTGTGCAGCTAGCTTCAAAGTAGGGCTAACCCCTGAGCCAGCTGCGGCCACAGCTGCTTGCTGTCCGATTGCAGAACGCAGCTATGGAGCTGTTTCTGGAGGACTCAGGGTTGAGGTCACAGCTGTGCTGGGAAGCCACCTTCTCCCTGGCAGTGCCCTGAGGGCGGCCCTGTACTGCCCAGTCAGGAGGCGCTGGGGGAGAAAGGGTGACAGAGAAGGGGGCTGCCACTGCCTGGGCCTTTCCTGTCCTTCCCTGTGAGGGCCTCCTTTGTGTTCCTGTCCTTAGATTCTACGAGCTATCCCTGAACTCATAGTACAGATTTTTCCTTTTTGAGTCAGGTCTTGCTATGTAGCCCAGGCTGGCCTTGAACTCGCAGTGATCCTCTGGCCTCAGCCTCCTCAGTGCCAGGATTGCAGGCGTGCGCCACCGTGCCTCGCTCATATGAGAATTCTTATTTTTATCACAAGCCAGCTCAAGTTGGACCCCTTTCCTCACAACCAGAGGCCCTTCTGGTGGTCTAGGGGCACCACTTCCGCAGCCTGCTGCCCGCCAGGTGGTAGCTCTGCTGCCGTCCAGCTGTGCTTTGGGCCAGTCGCTTGGCCTCTTCCCTTGGGCTTTCATCTGTGAAATGGGGCCAAGAGCAGTGTTCTGTGCCTAGCACGCTGTCAGGGATTGAGTCAGAACAGGGCTGTGATGCTAGACGCTCCCATACGGGGACCCCACCACATTCGTCTTCTGGAGCCTTGACATGGGCTGGTCCTCGGAAGAACTGCACAGGCTCTGCTGGATGCTCCAGGCCAGCCAGCCGTATCTATAAGTGAAATCACCCGAAGAAGAAACGAAAACCCCACACGCAAGTCACTTCCATCTCATTTTGGTCCTCAGTAGTCCCTATTAGGCAGGGACTGGCGTGTTCCTCTTGGAGACGGAGTCACACCAACGAGCTCTTGTCAGCTGGGCTGGCGAGGGACCTGCTGGCCATAGGTTGACAAACTTGATTCTGACTGCAGGAAGGTCAGGGCCCCCTTTTTTGATGGATGTTTTGCTTGTTCTTTGAAATGTGAACTCCCCAAGGCCGGCCAGACTGGTGCCCTTCTGGAACGGCTGACCCTGTGGGTTGGGACATGTGATGGGACTTGAGTGGAGAGATCACACAGGGCCCATGACAGCCCCAGCGGAAGACAGATGGCTAGGCTCAGGATAAAAGCTATGCTCCAGGGCTGTGGCTGGGTCTTGGGCCATGCTGTTCCTCGGGCTGCTGCTGCTGGCGCTACTGGCTGGCACCCGCCTGCTGTGGGGCCAGTGGACGCGCAGGCACCTACACCTCCCACCTCTGGCCCCCGGCTTCCTGCACCTGCTGCATCCCCACCCCTCCAGTCACCTGCTCAGCCTCGCCCAGGAACATGGACCCATCTACAGGCTGCGCAATGGGCTGCAAGGTGAGAGCCCGCTCCCCCCTGCACCCGCCTGCTTGCGGGCCAGCTTCAGCCACGCCCTGTGACAGACACATGATGTGGGCTCACTCTCCCGCAGATGTGGTGGTGCTGAACTCCCAGCAGTCCATTGAGGAGGCCATGCTCAGAAAGTGGGTGGACTTTGCCGGCAGACCCCAGCTGCTGTCTTGTAAGGGTCGGGCTGCTTCTTGAGGGAGGAGAGGACGGTAGGAGGCCCTTCCCGGCCTCCATCCCATCCTAGCATGTCCCGTGTCCGCAGCCAAGATGGTGTGCCAACACTACCCAGACCTGTCGCTGGGGGACTACTCCCTGCTCTGGAAGGCGCACAAGAAACTCTCACGCTCGGCCCTCCTGCAGGGCACCCGCAGCTCCATGGAGCCGCTGGTACAGCAGCTGGCCCAGGAGTTCTGTGAGGTGAGGCTGGGCCCCCTGCTCCGGCCCTACTCTCCCCGCAGGGCCCCTCCGTGCCCCCGGCCTGTGCAGCTCCTGTTTCTTCCACAGCGCCTGGGAGCCCAGGACGGCACCCCTGTGGACATCCACAAGGAGTTCTCCTTGCTCACCTGTGGCATCATCTGCTACCTGACCTTTGGGAGCAAGGTCAGGCCGCCTGCACCCCCATATTCCTTCCTGAGCCCCCCTGGTCCGGAGCTGAAAGCACTGTTTCCGGGCAGGAGGATGCTTTGGTCCAGAACATTTATAGCTGTGTCCAGGACTTGATGAATGCCTGGGAGCACTGGTCCATCCGAATTTTGGAGCTTGTTCCCTTTCTCAGGGTAAGGTGGAGCCCAGACACCCCTGGGTCCTGGGGGAGGGTGGGCTTGGGAACAGCCTCCCTCCGGCCGCTGACCTGCTCTTCCCAGTTCTTCCCCAACCCAGGTGTCTGGAGGCTGAGGCAAGTGGTGCAGGCCAGGGACCACATTGTCAAGCAGCAGCTAAGGCAGCACAAGGTGAGTGCCGCACAGGGACCGGGGCCCCTGGGCCATGGCTGGAGGGGAGGCTGTGCTCCACGGGGCATGCTCGGCCTGCTGCTCCCGTCCCTCGCTCTTGGCTGAGGACCTGGCCCATCCCCCTCCACAGGAGAGTCTGGTGGCTGGGCAGTGGAGGGACATATTAGACTACATGCTCCAAGGGGTGAGGGGCTCCGGGCGGCTCGAGGAAGGGCACGTGCACATGGCCATGGTGGACCTCTTCATCGGCGGCACGGAGACCACGGCCACCACGCTCACCTGGGCAGTGGCTTTCCTGCTTCACCACCCCGAGGTGTGCCAGGGGCTCTTTCCTGCGGGTTTGGCCAGGCTTTGGGGGCCTAGTCTGCTCTGTTCTGCCCGGGCTGGGGCTGGGAAGCTGGGTGGCTGGGCACAGCTTGGGCCCTGGACTCCAGCCTCGGCCTGGCTCCTAGATGCAGCAACGTCTCCAGGAGGAGCTGGACCTCGAGCTGGGGCCTGGTTCCTCTGCCTCCCAGCTCCCATATAAAGACCGCATGCGGCTGCCCCTGCTCAATGCCACCATAGCCGAGGTGATGCGCCTGCGGCCCGTGGTGCCCTTGGCCCTGCCCCACCGTACCACCCGGCCCAGCAGGTGACTCTGAGGCCCCGGGGTGCTGAGGAAGGCCTGATGGGCCCGGGCTCACCCCTAACTTCACCTTCCCTCAGCATCTTAGGCTATGACATTCCCAAGGACACAACAATCATCCCTAACATCCAAGGCGCCAACCTGGACGAGGCGGTGTGGGAGCGGCCCCACGAGTTCCGGCCTGGTACGTGGGGAGCCGGGGTCAGTGCAGGGCAGAGGATGCCAGTCCCTGCCACCACTGCCGCCAGCAGTCTGCTCTTCTCTCTGCCCACAGACCGCTTCCTGCAGCCAGGCAGGTGCCCCCGGGAGCTGGCCTTTGGCTGCGGGGCACGTGTGTGCCTGGGAGAGCCCCTGGCACGCCTGGAGCTCTTCGTGGTGCTGACTCGCCTGCTCCAGGCCTTCACACTGATGCCGCTGGAGGGCGCCCTGCCCTCTCTGCAGCCTCAGCCCCACAGTGGCGTCAACCTCCTCATGCAGCCCTTTCAGGTGCGGCTGCAGCCCCGGGGTCTGGGGAACCCAGGCCTGGGCCTGGGCCAGTGATGGGCAGGACCAGAGCAGCCGGGGCCTCAGAGTCTCCTTTATTGCTCCCATACAAATCCCTCCCCCCTGTAAACATGATGCTGTGAGATCGCGGGCAGAGGCTTCCGGGAGCTTCTTGGCGCGACCCCTCAGTGCTCGGCAGTCGTACTGGGGTGCAAGGGGCGGACGGCAGCTCAGCCTCCCCGAGTGGGGGGCCGGTAGCCTCTCGGTCTCAGCTTCATTTCCGTGAAGGGCACCGAGAAGTCGAAGCCCTTCCAGTGGTACCAGCTCACTCCCTGGGGAAGGTGGCCACGTGGTCAGAGCTGGGGTGCCCTCCGGCCCCACCTGTCCCTTCTGAGGCAGCTCTCAGACATCCACCACTTGCCTCCCTATACCTTCCTATCCCTCAGCCCCAAGTACTGAGGCTTAATCCCAAGATGACCCTGTCCACCCAATAAACCACCTTCCAGAGACAGCAGCCCAGCAGCATCTGTGGCCCCACTTCCCATGAGGCTCCGCGCGTGGCCCCTGCCACCCCCTGCCACACAGCAGGCTCCATCTCAGACAGCACAGTGCCCGCCGCCTGCTGCCTCAGCCTCTCACCTGGTGGTCCACTGTGCTGCCGTAGAGCCCGTTGAGGTTGGCATAGTGGCAGTTCCTGTACCACCAGGCCCCACGGTAGGAGACGGCGCAGGAGATGAGCAAATTGTTGGGGTCTCGATCGCGGGCAGAGAATACACTGCCGCTGTGGTAGCTCATGGAGTCCCCTGCGCAGGGTGTGGAAGAGGTGAGGAGGCCGCCCTCCACCGCTCCCCCGGGGGCTGGGGCCTCGCTTACCCGCAGTGCCATGGAAGCCCTCCAGGTGGAGGCGGTAGTGCTGTGCGGCGGAGTCCACCCGGAAGGAGTCGTACTGGGCGAACGCAGCCTCGTCCCCGGCCCGAAGGTCCACGCGCATGGAGTAGTCACCAGCCTGTGTCAGGCTGTGCAGGGCCTCATTGCCTGGTGGGGAGGGGTGCCTCGTTAGAGTCCCCTTGTCCGCAGGGCCCCCATTCCCTCCCTGATTCCCTATCCCTCCTGGTGAGGCACCAACCCAGCCAGAACTCTCCAGAGATGTTGCCAAAGCCGTGGGCATAATCCTCCCAGTCCCTCCAGAAGTCCGTGCGCCCGTCCATGCGGCGCTGGAACACCTGAGGGGGGAGCTGCATCAGTCTCTGGCCCCGCCCACACAGAGCGGGGCTCCCAGCTCTACCCACCAGCCAGCCGCCCCCATCAGTCTCCATGTCGCAGAACACGCTCAGGGGTCTCTCGCGGTTGCCGTTGAGGAAGACGGTGGTGGCCCTGGAGGCGCCGGCGCTGTTCTGCATCTCCTCCCCGCAGTCCCTGGGGAAGGGCACGCGCAGTCCACCTGTGGGAAGGGAGGAGCTGTCTCTTCCTGGACGGTGCAGCCCTGGGCCCTCACTGCCCCCAGCTCAGGCCCGGCCCTGGGTACCTGTGGTGAACGAGGTGGACACGGGGGGTGTGAGGCTCGCGCCCCACACGGCCTGGAGCCGGGCGCTATAGGGGGTGGAGGGGAAGAGGCCGAGGAGCCGGTGCGAGGTGACCCCAGCTGGCAGCAGGATTTCCTGTGGACAAATGGAAGGTCAGGGCGGGGGGGCACCAGGAAGCCACAGGCAGCTTCCCCACATCAACCCAGGGGGTGCGCGAGGAAGGGCACCTGGGTCTGTCCGCCAGGGGTGTCCAGAATAAGCAGGTAGCCTGTGGGGGGCACTTCGGGCTCAGTCCAGGTAAGCAGGGCTGTGCGGGGTGTCACCTCCTTGGCCTCCAAGTCCTGGGGGGCCTGCAAACCTAGGAGGGGAGGTGGGAAGGGCCTGGGGTGAGGCCTGGCCCAGGCCCCTCATGCCTCCCCTCTCCCACCACTGCCCCGCGCCCCACCGGTGGTGAAGGTGATGCTGGCCGGTGAGGTCAGGTTGCGGCCGCGCAGGCCGCGCACCGTGGCAGTGTAGTTGGTGTGCAGTTCGAGGCTGTGCAGCGGGTAGTCCACGGCGCTGCCTGGGGCCGAGCCCTGGAGCGGCGGGGCTGGGGGGCAGGTGGGCATTGTCGGTCCTGCAGCTCCTCACCCACCTCGCCCTCTCACCCTCCCCAGACCCTCCAGAGCCCTGACCCTCGGCCCTCTCACCCCCTGGGGCTGTGACACGGACGTTGTATTTGTCCACAGGGTTCTGGGGCGGTGTCCAGTGTAGCAGGGCCGAGTCCTCGGTCAGGTTCAGCGCACGCAGCTGGGTAGGGCCGTCGGGCACTGGGAGGAGGCCAGGCTCAGGGGAGGGGTCCCTGGTTCCCCTGCCTCAACCTCCCTGAGCCCCCTGGCCTCCCACTCCTGTGCTCCCTCCAGCCCCGCCTGCTCCTGGCTGTCCCTCCCCAACCCCAGAGAGGCCCTCACCCGTGTTGAGGAAGCCCGTGAGGGGCTCACTCTCCTCGAAGCCTCGGACAGAGACCACAGTCACCTCGTAGCGCGTGTCTGGGGTCAGCCCCTGAAGGCTGTGGGTCTGGGCCCGGCCGTCCACCTGCACACTCTGCGGCTCCCCTGGAAATGAGGCCGGAGCTGGGAGGTCACCCCGGAACCCAGAGCACCTGGGGAGTGGGTGGGGTGCAGGGGGCCGAGAAAGGAGAGCCAACAGGGCAGGGGCCAAAGGTGTCACCTCCGTCTGCCAGTTGGTAGGAAACTTTGAAGCTGTCCACCCTAGAGGGTGGTGGCGTCCAGCTGACCTTGGCTGACGTCTCCCGAATGTCGCTAAACTGGAGCTCACGGGGGCTCTCCAGAACTGGGCATGGGGACAAGGAGTGAGGTGGGTGTCGGGGCAGGGAGGTGGCTGCCCTAGGGGGCCCCACACCCCCTCCTCCCTGGGCCCCCATCCTTGGCTCCAGAAGTGGCCAGCACCCCTTCCCTCTCAGTGGCTCTCCAGGCCCTCCAGGCCCTCCCAGCCCCTCACAGGGTACCAAAGCTCTGTGGTGCAGGCCTGTGCCAGGGCGGGCCCCTACCTGGGCTCAGGGTCCGGGCAGTGCCCTGGATGCTGTCCGCCTTGTGAGGCCCGCGCAGCCCGTACAGAGTAAGGCTGTACAGCGTCCCGGGCCGCAGGTCCCGGAGCATGGCGGAGCGCCGAGTCCCGGG
Source organism: Dinomys branickii (assembly GCA_004027595.1). Lineage (NCBI taxonomy): Eukaryota > Metazoa > Chordata > Mammalia > Rodentia > Dinomyidae > Dinomys > Dinomys branickii. The sequence goes on from PVLD010004402.1 coordinate 112,887, forward strand.
CACCATCAGCTCCCGCTGCAGCGGAGGACGCAGATGGGGCTCCAGGGTGCTTGGCGGCGTCGGCACCCCAAAGCGGAGCAGGAAGGAATCGAAGGCCCCCAGTGGGGCCTCCCAGTTGAGTCTCAGGGAACTGGTGGTCACATCAGTCACCGACAGTTGGGACAGCCGTGGCCCTGGGTCCCCGGGGGTCTGACCAGCAGGAGGCAGTCCTGTGTGGAGTGGATGCCAGATAAGGATTTGGGGACAGACACGTGGCAGTGTGGTGGCCCAGGGCAGGGGCCTCACGACTCCTAGCACTGGTCCTAACCCCTCAGCACTGTGGACATACCAAGGACAGGATATGCAGCAGCTGTGTGTAGGGCCGAGGTGCGGGTGCCACCAGCCCTGGGCACTCTTCCCGCCCTCGCCCCCATGCCCCCTTCACCTCCCCAAGCCTAGGTGGGGCCAGCTGAGGCCTGGTACCTGTGGTGCCCTCCGCTGAGCTGGGCCCCCAGCGCTGCCCCGCACGCAGGCCGTAGAGCCAGAACTTGTAGGACGTGCCAGGCTGCAGGCCAGAGATAAGGACCTTATTCTGGTCACCGTCCACAAGCAAGGCCTGTGGCTGCCCATCTGCATCCAGGTACTGCACCACGAAGGAGTCGAAGGGGCCCCGGGCCACGCTCCAGGAGAGGCGCAGTGAGTCTGGCGTGGCCTCCGTCACTGCCAGCAGCCCCAGGCGAGGGGCTTCAGGGAGCTCAGGGTGATCTGGGCCTGGGGTGTCCTCGGCCGGAGCTGTGTGGGAGAGGCCCAGGAAGAAGGTGAGCAGGGAGGGGAGCTCTGCCCTTTCCTCTTGCTCCCCAAAGGAGGACTCTGGGACGGCACAAGGCCAGGCGAGGGCTTCAGCAACCAGGGAGAGAAGGGAGGGACCCGGAGGGGCAGGGTCCAGAGACAAGAAAACACCAGGGGCTAGAGATTCAAGGACAGGCAGAGAAAGAGAAAAGCCAGCAAAAGGAAGACACCAAAGGACCTTGGGATTTGCACCAAGAGACCAGACAAAGAGCTGCCAGGCAGGACCCACAGAGAAGCCAGGGCCCACCCTCCAACAGGGTGCCAGGGGGGCCGACTGACCATGAGACCCTGTGCACTCACACCCACGAGCTAATGGCCACACCCATCTACCTGTGTGTGCCCTCTGGGGTCGCTGTTCATTCCAGGGCTGCTATAGAGTGCAACAGACACTCACACACCCTCAGTAGCGCCAAGCCAACCCCGAACAAGGTGCCCCCCCCAAACACCCACCCACTCCAAAGAGAAGGCCTTAAAAGGTGCCTCAAGGACAAGAAAGCAGGCGAAAAGAAGCTGCACGTAGACCACCAGAACTGATGTGCGGCAGAGGTGCCTGGCAGCCAGTCCGGTTACAAGGTTACGACAAGTTCCGGGTGAAGGGTCACTCACTCCCTACAAAAGCAGCTCAGAACAAAGTGCTCTGAGCCCTCCACCTTTCTAGAGCCCCTGCCTGATTCCCTCTTATCAGGATGGCTGTCTGCAGTCTCCTGCCCCCTTTCTTTTCCTCTTTACAAATAAAGCATTTTCCTTTCCTTAAACTTTGTTCCTCCCATTTTTTTATTAGGGCTGAGTTTTCAGTGGGGGGGGGTACTTGAACAGCAGAGTGTGGTGCTCCTCTCACAAATGCAGCACACTGAGGCTCTTCCAGGACCTCCCATCTCTTGAACTGGCCGTATCCCTGCTGTTAGGATTTCTATCTGGATGGGCCCTCCCCTCAAAGCCTCATGCGATCACAGCGGGGGCTTTTGAGGGGCGACTGGATCACAGATCGTGATATTCACCAGTGGATTCGTCCACAGATGAGTTTATAGCTAAACATGGTGCCAGGAGGTGAAGCTTGTGGAGGAGGTGGTCCCTGGAGGCGTGGCCTGGAGGTCCCTGGGGGCGGGGCCTGGAGGTGGTCCCTGGGGGCGGGGCCTGGAAGGGCTTCTCCCTCCTCCTCCCTTGATCCCTCTGCCTCCCACTGCTCTGCGCTCAGCTGTGTGCCCTCTGCCTCCCACTGCTCTGCGCTCAGCTGTGTGCCCTCTGCCAGACCACCCTGCCTTGGAGCCAGCTGGCCATGGTCTGAAGCCTCTACACACTGTGAGCCAAGACAAACCCTCGCTCCTTTTGAGTTGTGGGTGTTGGTGTTGTGTCTTGGCGATGAGAACGTGACTGGCCATGAACTCCTGCCACTCCAGGGTCTCCCCTCAGAAGGGCCCTGCCATAGCCATTGCTGCTTCTTTCTTGCTTCTTCGTAGCACCTGTCTCCGGGTCAAACACCCGATTCCCCTTCCCACCAGTGTCCCATAGGCCCTGGCCCTGGATGTCTGTGTGGCTCTACCCAGCCCACCCGGGGTGCTGCTCGAGCGGTCTGGCACTTCCTGGGCTGGGGCATGCAGTGCCCCTCCTGAGGACAGAACTGGCTGGGGACTGGGACTGGAGTCGCTCCACCAGCGTGGGCCCCTGGCCTAGGCGTGGCTTCCAGAAACGAAGCCTGCTCCCCCGTAAGCAGCCACTCCATGGGCTTCTGTGTCCCCTGTGCACCGTGTTTTCCATGTGAGAAATGCTCCTGACTTGTCGCGTAGGGGGTTTGCCCCTGGCTGGGCAAGACCACCGGGGAAGAGGTAAAGCTGCTGCGGTAAGAGGAGAGCAGCAGGCTCACAGTGGGCACAGAGGAGGGTCTGGGCAGCAGGGTCCACTGCCGGTGAGGCCTGGCCTAGCTTGTTTCTGGCTAACCAGTGAGCAGCAGTCGACCATGTGGCAGTGGCCTTCTCCTTTCCCAGGCCCCGCCGGGGGCTCCTTTCTCCCACCTGCCCGCTCAGCCTGAAGGCCTGCAAGAGCTTTGTGCCTTCCCACTGGCCAGCGCCAAGCGAACAGCCTCACCTGTGGCCCCCAGGGCAGAGACAGGCCCCACACTCTGTCCTCCTGCTAGCCCGAAGAGCAGGAACCTGTACGTCCTGCCTGGCTCCAGGCCCTCCACAGTGACCTCACGCTGGTCTGCGGCCAGGGACACTGCCTGCACTTGTCCACCCGAGTCCCTGTACTGGACCAGGAAGGAGTCGAAGGAGCCCTGGGCCACCGTCCAGGTCAGCCGCAGGGAGTCTGAGGTCTCCTCACTGGCGACCAACTCCCCCAGGCGGGGTGGGGGCTGCGCGATCTCCTCCAGGGCAGCTGTGGAGAGGGTGGGGGAGACTCCTGGTCAGGGCTGCCTGCCTGAGGGCCTGGGAACAGAGCCAGACCACGAGGGTCCCCACCCACCTCTGGAGACTGCTGACCAGTCCTTCCTGCCCCAACCACTCCTGTTGTGGTCAAGGGTACAGTGAATTCATAAAGGAGTGCCTCACTAATGAGAGATGTCTAACAAATAATTTTTTAAGAAAGGCTGAGAGGCTGAGGCAGGAGGATCACTTTGAGTTTGAGGCCAGCCTGAACTGCATAGTGAGAACTTGTCTCAAAAAGAAAAAAAAAGGGCTGGGGATATAGCTCCTTACAGAGGCCCTGGTTCAATCCTTGGTAGGGAGAAAAGAGAGAGAAAGAGGCTCCCAGGGGTAAAAGAGACCCTTGATTTCCTCTGAACTTCAGTCTCTGTGTACAGCTGTGGCCAGAACTGAGGCTCCCACAGCGACACCCCGAAGAGGAGAGAGGGGCTGGGGTCGGGAGCTGGATTCCCACCATCACCCAGCAGGACATGGTCCCCTGCAGCCACTGCCTCCCCAGACAGCACTAACCCCGGACCAGGGCTTGGGGTGCACAGGCAGAGGTGGGAGGAGGATGCAGGGAGACTCCCCCCAGGAGGGGTGGGGGTCCGAAGCATGCAGGCCCCAAGTGCGGTTTCAGGGGAGAGAGAGGAGGATGGAGTGAGTGTCCCAGCCCCGCCCGGCCAGTCCAGGTGACTCACAGTGCTGGGAGCGCAGGGGTCAGTGACCCGCCCCACCCCTTGCTGGGGCTGAGACCGGGCACAAGAGAACAGTGGATTTTTCCGCAGTCCTTGCAGCCAAGCCCTGCCTCACTTTCCACCCTGCTGGGCTGGGGTGGAGGCGGGGGATGGGCAGGCCGAGTGCAGGGTGGGGGTGGGGTGAGGTTACTCACGGCCACCAAACAGGCAGGGAAGCCAGGTGGAGGGGACGGGGCTGGCTGCACCTTTGGGCTCGGGGTCTGACTGAGACCTGCCTGGCCCAAACCTGGGCCCCTTCCTTCTTCCTTGTGTCCTCGAGGGAAGGACACAGTGCCCGTGACAGGCTCAGGGTCGTGTTCCACACATCTGGGGGACTTGCCTCTGGCATGTGAGCATTATGCCAATGCCGAGACAGAATAAATGTCCCGGGCAGGCCGAAGACAGGAGTGGCCAGGGCTGGGCTCACCTGTGGTGCCGGTGGCAGAGACAGGGCCCAGCCGCTTCCTGCCCACCAGGCCATAGAGCAGGAACTTGTATTTTGTACTTGGCTCCAGGCTGGGCACGGTGACCTGGCGCTGGTCTGCGGCCACTGGCACCATTTGGGGCTGCCCATCCTTGTCCTTGTAGTGGATCACGAAGGAGTCGAATTCACCCTCGAGGACGGCCCAAGAGAGCCCCAAGGAATGAGGGGTGGCCTCAGTCGCTGTCAGCTCCCCCAGGCGGGGAGAGGGTTTCACGTCTGGGACTGGAAAACAGAGGGAGGCACACAGAGCTTGACCGTGGAAGCAGAGTCGCTTCTTGTGGTGCTGGGGCTCTGGGGTCCTGGGGGGACAGGGAGGAGCCAGCAAAGAAAGCCAGTGTCCCGGGGTATGCGCGGCCTGGGAGAAGGGGTGCAGGGTGCAGATTTCAGCAGATCCAGGAAACAGGTGCATCACAGCATCGCAGTCCTGCAGTCTGCACATCGGGGCAGAAAGATGAAATCCCACCAACTGCCTCAAGGATGGGAGCCCCAGGGCTAGGGCCCTCACTCACGGGTCTTGGTGTCCACGGAAAGCGGGCCATGGCGCTTCCCATCCTGGAGCCCGAAGAGCAGGAACTTGTACTTCCGGGCTGGGTGCAGAGCAGGGACAGTGACCTGGCGGAGGTCCCCGCTCACGGGCACCACTTGGGGTTGCCCCTGCGCATCCCTGTACTGCACCAGGAAGGAGTCGAAGGGGCCCTGGGCCACCGTCCACGAGAGGCTCACTGCATCTGAGGTCGCTGCGGCCACAGCCAGCTCCCCCAGGCGGGGCTCTCTGGGGGGCTGCGTGGGCAGGGTGCCTACAGGAGAATAGGGCGGCTGAGGAGGGCGGGGCCTGGGGGCGTGGACCCCAGGCTGGGAAGCAGCGATCACGAGCTCTGCCCCGGGCACTATGTGGGGCCTGAGGCTACAGGGTTAGGGAAAAGGTGGAAAAACCCGCTGGCAGCTGAGGGAAATCAGATCCCAAATCTGGAGTGAAGCCTGGGTTGCGGAAACTGCAAACAGAAGGCTGAGGATGCAAGGGAGGAGGTGACCAGGATGGTGGAGTTGCCGACCTGGGCCTGGGAGTGGGCTGCGAGGCCACCAAGCCCAGGCTCCTGAGTCTTCAACGAGTGGCCAGCAGCCATCAGCAACCCCCAAGGAATGGGAACCAGGAGGTCCGGGGCACAGCCTGAGACCCCCAGGGAAGAAGGGAGCCCAGGGGCCAGGGCGGGCCCCACTCACCAGTCACGGCCACGGCGGACACCGGGCCCACGCGCCCGTGCCGGCCCAGCCCGTACAGGTTCATCTTGTACTTGCGCTCCGGAGCCAGCTCCCGCACTGTGGCCTCCCGCTCCTCGCCGCCCACACGCAGCACCTGCGGCCGCCCGGCCCCGTCCTTGTACTGGACGCTGAAGGAGTCGAAGTGTCCCCGGGCCACCGTCCAGGACAGGCTCAGGGAGTCTGGGGACGCGTCTGTCACTGTCAGCTCCCCCAGGAGCGGCTCCTCGGGGGGCTCCGGGGCCTCTGTGCTGGCTTCTGGGGGGCTGGGGGTCTCCTCCGCTGTGGCTGAGAAGGGGACACACAGGGTGAGGAGGCTCCCAGGGGACGTCCTCGGGGCTCAGGGACAAGGAGGGAGAAGCTGGGCCACTGCTGGGGGACCTGGGCTCAGTTCAGAGAAGCCACCCTGGGTGGAGTGTCCTGCTTGGCTGACAGCTGATAACTGGCCTAAGCTCCTGGGGCCGTGGAGGAACACCAGACCGTCACCAGCATGACAAAGGCCTCCAGGTTGCTCCCTGCCCAGGGATGGAGGTCATCCCAAGGGAGGACACAGGGCCACAGCCTCAGCCACAGCAGCCTCCCTGCTCCCTGCTCAGTGTCACCAAAGGACAAGAGAGTGAGCCTCCCATTGGGTCCCACTGGGTCTCCTGCCCTCCCCTTACCTGTGACCCCGGTGACAGACACGGGTCCCTCCCGCTGGCCGCCATGGAAGCCGTACAGGTGCATCTTGTACTTGTGGTCAGGCTCCAGCCCCGAGACGGTGACCTTGTCCTCGTGCCCCGGGACCCTCAGCGCCTTGGGCTGCCTGTCCCCGTTCTTGTACTGGACCAGGAAGTGGTCAAAGTGTCCCTCGGGGACCGTCCAGGAGAGGCTGAGGGAGTCTGGGCTGGTGCCTGTCACTGTCAGCTCCCCCAGGCGCGGCTTTGGGGGAGGCTCCGGGGTCGTGGTGGGCGCTGCTGGGGTGGTCGCAGCTTCCTCCTCTGGGGCTGGACACACACATGGGGACAGGTGAGGTCCGACAGCCCCCAGTTCCCCAAATAAAGGAGCATTTGCAAGAAATAAGGACTGAAGAGCAGAGTGACGTTGGCCACAGCAGTGCTGCCACCTCCTCTGCTCCTTGGCATCGCCCCACATTCCTGCACCCGAGCCAGTCGTCCCCTGCACTCACCCACTCCCACCAGCGCTGGAGTGGCCCGTCTTTGAGTTCTTCCTAGCCGGTTTCACAAGGCCCCGGCCCTGGGCCTCCCTCTCCTGGTACCTCCTGCTCTCCCCATCAGCAGGCTGGGGCCTACCTTCGAGCCAGACCCAGTGCCTCTCACAGCTGCCATCACACTTGGAGAGGCCCAGTCTCCTTTGTGAGGCCTCCTGGCCACCTCATGCCCCTTTGCTCCAGGCTGGGACCCTGAGCAGCTTGTCATGGGTTACTCAGGGGTCAGCACAGAGCTCCTCAGCAAGAACCCTGGCTCCCCGAGCTACCCTTACCTCTCCAATACCTCCCAAGACCGCTGCCACCCTGCCCGGGCCACCGTGGAGCCCTCTCAGGGCTGGCAGCCTCCTGGCGTCTGCACTGCCTGGCAATGATGCTCTCTTTCTCCTAAACCTGTCATCAAGTCGACATCAGTGGACTCCGGTCTAAGGTGCGCCCTGGTGCCCCTAGAGGCCTGCTTAGGCATTCTTCCCTGCCTAGTCCTGCCTGGCCCCGGGCTCCCCACCCTGTCCTGCTCTGCTGTGGCTTGTGGCTTTCTGCCTGTTCCCCCGTCTGTGAGCTGGTGACAAGTGAACTTCCATGTGTCACTTTGACACCTCCCACCTGAGAGAGATGAGGTCACCCTGCCACCATGAACTGCCTGGGCCTCTCCACTGGGCCTTGTGCTCAGGGCCCACCTGGCACAGCTGGTATTCTGTGGGAGACAGCAGAGACTGTCCTGGCACATCGTTGCCCGATAGCCCATCTGTCACGTGACCGCGGCCGCAATCATGTCTCTACAGAGCAAACGGAACACTTTCCGAACCACCCAACTCCCAGGCATCTGCATACACGGACCCTGTGTGGTGGTGGCGGTGGCGGTTCAACCGCAGCCTGGCCTTTCCCTAGATGCCTCCTTCTAAAAAGACCTCATCCCACAGCTGGGCCTTTGCCAGACATCGTCCCACTGGGAGACAAAGCTGCCTCTGAAAGGCCTCACCTAACACTGACCAGGAGTAAAGGTAGTTATGCCCCACAGGGGGCTCCCAAGGCCCTGCACCTCGATTCCTCCCATGTGCAAAAGGCTCCAGGCCTCAAGGCAAGAGTGAGCCTTGGTGAGCAACGAAGAGGCGGCAGGCAGCTTCTAAGAGAACATGATGCCTGTTCTTGCTACTCAAGGCTGAACAAGCCACAGTGGGAACCTGGGACCTCAAGCGGAGCCCAAACTAACAGCGCACAGCCCCCTCTGGCCTACAGAGGGGCAGGCTGGGCACTGCCCTGGCAGCAACTGGGAGGTGATGGTTGTTGGAAGGAGCTGGCTTCCTTCCCTACCCTGCTTCACCCTCCCCTCACTCACCGGTCACGGCCACGGCAGACACCGGGCCCACGCGCCCGTGCCGGCCCAGCCCGTACAGGTTCATCTTGTACTTGCGCCCCGGAGCCAGTTCCCGCACCGTGGCCTCCCGCTCCTTGCCGCCCACACGCAGCACCTGCGGCCGTCCGGCCCCGTCCTTGTACTGGATGCTGAAGGAGTCGAAGTGGCCCTGGGCCACTGTCCAGGACAGGCTCAGGGAGTCTGGGGATGTGTCTGTCACTGTCAGCTCCCCCAGGAGCGGCTCCTCGGGGGGCTCCGGGGCCTCTGTGCTGGCTTCTGGGGGACTAGAGGTCTCTTCTTCCTCAAGCTCTTGGGGTGCTGGGGGAAGAGATGAGGACACACAGGTTCAAGCGGACCTGCTATTTTTGTCTTCACAGATGCAAAAGCCTTCATGAGCCCCTCAGGCCATAGGGGCGGGGCCTCTGGGTGGTGGACAGAAGCCCAGTCTGCCCCTGTTGTTATGGTTTGTGTGTGGGTGTTCCCCCAAAGCCTCGTGCAGTCGCAGGTGGGCTTTTAGAGTTTTTGATTCATGGGTGTGAGCGCTGCACTGCCCTGGGGCAGATAGTTTGCATACGGAAGAGAAAGAGGTTTGCCTACCACTCCTCCCTTTTGCTCTTGTTGCTTTCCTGTCCCCCCATCCCCACCCCATGAACGTTTGCCCTCTGCCATGTGCCGCTCTGCCTTGGAGCCAGCCAAGTATGGACTGAAGCCGCCACAAACTGTGAGCTAAATAAACTTTTCCTTCCTTCATTTTGGGCATCAGGTATTTTGTGTCAGCAATGAGAGAAAAGTAACCAAGACACCTCCTGTGGGCAGCACGTGCTGCTGCCACCCCTCCGCCTCTGCGGCCACTGGGAAGCACACACCAGCAGCAGAGAGCGCTTTCTCCTCTGACCTAATAATCTTCTGGGCGCCTCTCCTAAAAAAACTATTAAAAGCAGGAAACTCTTATAACATGGAAAAACTCATAACAGGATTATTCACAACAGTGAAATGTGTCAGGAACCCAAATGACCCGTTCAGGGTGATTAATTTTGTTGCAGTGCTTTCACCAGAAAGCATCAAATAACCATTAAAATGAGGAATTGGGCAGGTTGTGCAGCCACAAGGTAAAGGACCACAGCGTAACTTGGATACAGAAAAGTGAGAGCCAACAATTCTGCGGCTGCCTGACATGAATGAGGCCTTAAGTCCAACGCCCAGTCTGGGAAAAGAATTCTGCGGCCGCTCTGGACTGCAACCCTGAGCCACATACACACACTCAGGCTGCAGGAAGGGAATGTGTGCTCCTCATGCTGGGGTTTTCTTCCTTTGTTTCACTCTGCAGTGCTGAAGATTTTGCCCAGGGCCTCAGCCATGCTAGCAAGTGCCCACATTATAAGTAATGGTCCTTATTGGGTCAAAAGATAGGGTTTTCAGGTTATTCTTTTTTTCTGTTTTTTCCAGAAAACTTTCCATAACACACCTATATTTCACTACACTATAAAAGTATGGGCTTAAGCCAGGCGTGGTGGTACACAACTGTAATATTTGGAAGGCTGAGGCAGTAGGATTGCCATGAGTCCTGGCCAGCCTGGGCTACATAGTGAGTTCAAGGCCAGCCTGGACTGCATGGAGAGATCCTGTCTCAAAATAGAACAAAATAAAGTGAGCTTAAAAAGAAATTCTGGATGATAAACATGAATAAATTTGCAGACAAGCAGGATGTGGTGGCACACACCTATAATCCCAGCACTTGGGAAGCTGAGGCAGGAGGATCACCATGAGTTTGAGGCCAGCCTGGGCCACATAGTGAGTTCTAGGCCAGAAATGCTGTCTCAAAAAGACAAAAAAAAACCTCAAAAAACAAACAAAAAAAAACCCCAAAGTAACAAAGAAGAAGGTGTGGGCAGGGAGGACAAAGAGGTGTTGACAGAGGAAGTTGAGGAGGCCAGGACCCTCGCTGCCCTCTCTGCTTAGCTGATGCATAGATTCTTCTGTGATCATGAGAAAAACAAAACTGAGCAGTGACTAAACCAACAGCTCACCCCCAGGGTGTGAATTTTTCTCTGCTTCCATGGGGAACCCTGAGTGCATGCACAGACCAGGCCTGGCCATGGAGTTGGGGCCTGAGAGGGGAGGACTCCCTCTCCAGGGCTAAGGCCAGGACTGGATGGGGCCCCCCAGCAGCTCGCATGCAGGCTGATCCTCAGCGTGGGCCTCCCCTCATCTGCAGGGCACTGAGGGCTGCTGTGAGACAGGCACAGGAGGCCACGTAGGGGAAGGGCTCAGCAAGGCGGCCTGACTGAGTGTGAGGGGCTGGGCTTGCGATGGGCTTGCTCCCTCCATCCTCAGGGGGGTGGCAACTGCCCCTTCCTCACAGTTGGAAATGAAGGAAGCTGCCGGAGGAACTAGGAGGAGGACAGATGGCAGGTAGGGGGAAGACATTGTGTTTCTCTCTGATTATAAAAGAAACAGAGGAAAAATAAGAAATGCTTGCATTTAAGAAAATTTGAACAAGGAGGAACAGAATAAAATAGGAAAAAAAACAACAACACATGCTGGAACACTGTATTCTAACCGCATGGCCGACGTGCTTTCCTCTTGTCTGCTATTTTCAAATGCTTGTGATTAGCACGCTGGCAAACCCTGTGGGCTCCACTTTTTAAAATTTTTCCTACAGAACATTATAAAAATACTGTTTTATGTTAAAACATTCTCAAAGGCAGCACAGTAGCTCATTTTAAAGGTGCTGTGTACCTTATTCAGTCACGCTCATTTCCCATGTGCCTGTGTGTTTGTGGTTATGTAACAAAGAATCCCTGATTAACAAGGAAAGAAAAAAAATCCTGTTAGCCCAGCTGCACTTGTATTAGCTGTGCTTCTGGGAGGTGGGCAGTAGTAATCAGAGGGGGTCGTCCTGCAGTGGAAGAAGAGGGTGCAGATGGACAGGACCAAGCGTGCACCATGGCCAGGGGCCAAGGAAGAGGGCGGGATGGAGAGCCAAGGCTAGCAAATGAACAGGAGAGCTACAAGGTACCCATTAGAAGACAAAGAAATCCCAAGGGCGGGCCTCACTCACCGGTCACGGCCACGGCAGACACCGGGCCCACGCGTCCGTGCCGGCCCAGCCCGTACAGGTTCATCTTGTACTTGTGCCCCGGAGCCAGCTCCCTCACCATGGCTTCCCGCTCCTTGCCGCCCACACGCAGCACCTGCAGCCGCCCGGCCCCGTCCTTGTACTGGACGCTGAAGGAGTCGAAGTGTCCCCGGGCCACCGTCCAGGACAGGCTCAGGGAGTCTGGGGACGCGTCTGTCACTGTCAGCTCCCCCAGGAGCGGCTCCTCGGGGGGCTCCGGGGCCTCTGTGCTGGCTTCTGGGGGGCTGGGGGTCTCCTCCGCTGTGGCTGAGAAGGGGACACACAGGGTGAGGAGGCTCCCAGGGGACATCCTCGGGGCTCAGGGACAAGGAGGGAGAAGCTGGGCCACTGCTGGGGGACCTGGGCTCAGTTCAGAGAAGCCACCTTGGGCGGAGTGTCCTGCTTGGCTGACATCTGACAACTGGCCTAAGCTCCTGGGGCTGTGGGGGACACTAGACCGTCACCAGCATGACAAAGGCCTCCAGGTTGCTCCCTGCCCAGGGATGGAGGTCATCCCAGGGGAGGACACAGGGCCACAGCCTCAGCCACAGCAGCCTCCCTGCTCCCTGCTCAGTGTCACCAAAGGACAAGAGGGTGAGCCTCCCACTGGGTCCCACTGGGTCTCCCACCCTCTCCTCACCTGTGACCCCGGTGACAGACACGGGTCCCTCCCGCTGGCCGCCATGGAAGCCGTACAGGTGCATCTTGTACTTGTGGTCAGGCTCCAGCCCCGAGACGGTGACCTCATCCTCGTGCCCCGGGACGCTCAGCGCCTTGGGCTGCCTGTCCCCGTTCTTGTACTGGACCAGGAAGTGGTCAAAGTGTCCCTCGGGGACCGTCCAGGAGAGGCTGAGGGAGTCGGGGCTGGTGTCGGTCACTGTCAGCTCCCCCAGGCGCGGCTTTGGGGGAGGCTCCGGGGTCGTGGTGGGCGCTGCTGGGGTGGTCGCAGCTTCCTCCTCTGGGGCTGGACACACACATGGGGACAGGTGAGGTCCGGCAGCCCCCAGTTCCCCAAATAAAGGAGCATTTGCAAGAAACAGGGACTGAAGAGCAGAGTGACGCTGGCCACAGCGGTGCTGCCACCTCCTCTGCTCCTTGGCATTGCCCCACATTCCTGTACCTGACCCTGACCCTGACCATCTCAGGCTTTCCTGACCCCCGTCTATGGCCACATGACCTCTGATCCCCCACAAGGCCCAGCTTTTGAGCATGGTCATGAGCCAGGGGTCCCTTCCCTCCTTTGACTGAGGTCTCTTGGCACTTCCGTGTTCATGTGGCTCAGGACTCTGCTTCTAGAGTTGGTCTTCCCTCCCTCCGA